>VZSZ01012048.1:920387-934615 GCA_013398815.1 Ibidorhyncha struthersii
ATTGAAATGAGGGCCGGGGCCTCCCGCCGGGCCTCCCCCGCCCGAGCCGGCCTTGATGAGGAGCACACGGCCCCGCTTTTATGAACACCTGTGTCTAAAGCCCACAAATAATTAGCTTAGCCTCCCTGTTTCCCTCCAATAATGGTGTAATTTGCCATGCCTTTCAGCCCCGGGACAGCTGGTGCTATTGAAAATCACCTCAGGATTAGGCCGCAACTCCCGGCCTCCCTCTTCGGGGGCTTCTCACGTCTCCATGGCAACGCACTTAGGCTGCAAATTATCACCTCTAATAATAACGGGGAAAGTCTATCTTATTTTATTCCGGTTATATCCATAATAAAAGACAAAGCGTGAAAATTGAATGGAGGTCTGGAAGCTGGGAAAGAGCCTTGCCTGGCCCGGGAAGGAGCAGCGCGAGCAGATGGGAGGGCTTCTGGGGTGCGGTGGGGGGCTTGGGGCTCCCTGGGGGTTCGCTTGTACCTGGGTCCAGCTGCGGTTGATGTTGGAAAACAGCCCTGCAACCTCAGGCTGGGGCCAGTGGAGGCAGCCATGACACAGGGGCCTCCGCCGTGGAGACCTGTGCAGGCCCACTCCCCCCACAAACCCTCAAATATGGCCCCAGGGCTCCCCCAGCACGTTGCTGGGTGTTTGGGGCCACTCTGATGATGGCCGCTGTGTGACGAAGCTTTGGTTGTAACACCTGAGGAGCATCCTCCTTGAAGGAGCAGGGAGGTCCTTTCCCCCTGTCCCTCCTATCCACCAGGAATGGAGAACATGGAGGCGGCCCAAATCCCGCAGTGGTGTGAGGGAAGGTTAAGTTTTGCCTGAAAAATGCCATCTTTCACCCCTTGGCGTGACGCTGTAGGCAAGGAAATGGGGAGGATCCATACCAAGGCCAGTGAAGGATCCATACCATAGTCCATACCATACCAGTGAAGGGTCCCCCTCTCCCCTGCTGGCCCCTGCACACACCGTCGCCTGCTGGCACTCACACTCCTCTTCTTTTAAATGATTTTTTTTTTTCAATGGACTCTAGTTAGTCACATATATTGATATGAATATTGACTTCATGGCCACACTTGAAACAAGACATCTACAGACAGGAGGAAACCCTGATTTTTTTTTATACAATGTTATATTAAAATATTTCCTGAGCAGAAGTTCATCTGCACTTGAGGTGTGTTGATAAAGCCAAGAAAACAGAGGAGACAAATGTGGCTTTATACCTTCCTTAGAGCTAATAAACTGGGCAGGACTCTGAGGCAAGACTAATGCAATCTGGGATTGCTCTGAATTACATCAGGTTCTTGCAATTTAGGAAATGAAGGGTGATCAGAGCTCAGAGCCTTCTATGCCTTGAAATAACCTCCATGCCATAGGGAGAGTGTTCTCGGGGTGGAGGAGCCCCTGGACCGGGGAAGGTGGGGTTTCAGCACACCTGTGTACAGGCAAGCTGCCCTGGTTTGATCAGCCACCTTTGACTACCACATGCTGGAAGGAAGGAGCCTCACTGAAAAATCCCACATAAGATATTAGAGTGGCTTTTCGTCCTGGGGCAGGTGCTCTCCCGGGAACAGCCTTGTGCTGTGCTGGGAGAAGAACCGTTTCATTTTTCCTACCTGTATCTGCTTCCTACCTTTAATTTTCAGACAGGTGCTTGCTCTGTGGCTTCTTGTTTAGAGCCCTCTTTGCTAGCAGCAAGAACCCCTTCCAAGTTCAAACTGTGTTTTTATTCGTAACCACAAAAAGACTTGGGGTTGGCAGGGAGGAGGTAAGGGTGAGCACCCCTGCGTTTGGGTGGTGAGCGGCATGCAGAGATGAGCGACCAAAACAAATCCCTTGGTCAGATGCTGCTCTCAGAAGGACAACGCCCAGGACGGGCAAACAGCAGTGCAGAGATACTGTCTGCTCTCCAGGACAACTGCCAGGGCTTGTGCTGCCCTTTGTATGAAACCTCAGATCTGCTCAGCTTAAGATGGTTGCTGAAAGGGGAAATCCTACTCTGTCCTGGGAGATCTCCCTTCTTCCTTCAACTCATTAAATCAGCAGAAAGCATCTTTTTTCCTGTCCCAGCCTCTCCCTTACTGCTGGGTTAGTGAGCCGAACTGGCTCACTGAGGATGGGAAAGAAACATTCAGGCTGGCAGAAGGCAAGGCTCAAAATGCCTGGGAAGGAGCTGGATAGGTCCAGCTACAGTGTGAGGCCTCACCCTTCCAGGCTGTGAGCATCACTGGGTCTAGACACAGGAAAGCCGCACGTGCACATGAGTGTTACTGTCACATCCGTACGTAATTACAGCAAAGGCACAGCAAGAGCTGAAGCATCGCCGAGACAGCTCTCACAGAGCAAAATGTGAGCCCAGCTTTTCTAAATCCCTGCATGCCTTCAGAGCTAGGTCATTTATTTTTGGCACATTCCCACTTTTCACAGCCTCTGCCCCTTGGTTTGGCCCGTGTGGTCCATACCGTCTGCATATGAGCGAGGACAATGTGCAGTTCTGAACAGCAACAGGGAGGTGGAGAGGAGGCAGCGTGAAAGGGCAAGACACGCTCAGGCGTGAAGGCAAAATGTAGAGATCACCAGAGAAGTCAGGTGTTTAAGTTCACATCACCCCCCTGACCAGAGCTGACATGACAGTTAATTCATGCAAGCTGGTGACCTTGCCTGCACTACAAGGGTAATGTCTTCTCGAGGATGAAATGTCCCTGTGTAACTCCTGTAGTGCATTCAGGGGGAATCAGCAAACACCTGACAACAGAGCTTCTTGTTTCTTTCCTTTCTTTGTAAACATCGTTATTGCGACCAGCAAAAACTATTTTCAGTCAAAGGCTTCATCAAATTTAGGAATCTCTCTCAATCCCCAAGGAACTGTCTCGACTCAGGAAGAAGCAACTCTTTCTGCAACGCTGTCCTCATGCCAGCACACGGGAGGACACCCCCCACCTCCCTCCCCAGACATCTTCACCCAGGGAGTCAGGCAGCAGAAATGGAGGAGGCATTTACCACAGCTTCCCAAAAACCTTAGCACTCCCAATGCCAAAAAGACCTTGGGTGAGCTGACTAAGGGCAATACATAGGGAGCACCCTATGTATTGCCCTGAGCCATGCCTTGGAATGACACCACTGCAGGACGTCCTCAACCTGGTGTCCTAAGGACCCTGACCTTCCTCCTCCTCCTCATTTGGCTCAGCCAGATCAAGTATCTTCCCACTTTGCAGTTGCGGTCTGGCCTCGCTCCCTTCAGGGTACTATTAGAATCGTAGAATGGTTTAGGTTGGAAGGGACCTTGAAGATCATCAAGTTCCAACACCCCTGTCACGGGCAGGGACACCTCCCCCCAGCCCAGGTTGCTCCAAGCCCCGTCCAACCTGGCCTTGAACACCTCCAGGGATGGGGCAGCAACAGCTTCTCTGGGCATCCTGCACCAGCGACTCACCACCCTCAGAGCAGGCCAGCTGACATCCCATAATGACCACAGGAATCATATTTGTGGAGAGCTGAAAGCAACACTTAATCGACTTTTAGCAATTCAACAGCTAGGATACACAGCTAAGCAGCTCTAGGTCTGTTCCTTGGAGAGCAAAACCGTGAACTGACCAGCTTAAATAGATTTTTTTAAAGTGGATTGTCCTCTCTTCCTCTGCAAGATACATAACCATCAATATTTGAAAAAAATACGTTCCAAACACAACTTGTTTAAAAGCAGATTTATAGAAAACACCTAAAATCAGCTGCAATCCAGAGCTGCAGGACTGTTACTCATTTCCGTTACTTCAGCGCTGGGAGGGTGAATCACAGGCAGCCCTTGGCACTTATCTTCAGAATTAGATGGGGGGGTTTATCTGCTTTTACTTGATGAAACATCCTTAGAACGTTTAATTTGATTTTCCTTCTTATCTGATTGGCCTGGCGGTGTGTGAGCTTTCCCCTTTCCGAAGCTGAATGACCTCTCAGTGGGGCGTCCTGCAGCATCTTTCGGCTGCATCTTTGTGCCTCTTCCTCCACCTCGACTCTTTGGGGCAGATTTGGCCTTTGGGGAAACCAAGCCCAGCATAGCAGGACTAATACACCAGCACATCAGAAACATTCATACCTAAAAAGCAGTGTTAGTGGTGGTTCTAGCAGCAAACCAGGGAGTGCAATCCCCTCCTGCACCCCACGCAGGTGGCCCCGTGGGTGCCGTACCACCGTGCTGCAGGCTGGCTGCGGCACAGACCAAGGGAGAGCCTCGCCAAGACTCGGCTTCCACATGGCATCTCTCGAGCTACAGAGGTTCCCGGCAGGCTGCGGGAATCAGACAGATTTACTCATACTGCTAAAGCCAAAAAGAAATACACCAAAAGCAAGAGGAGACGGTGTCAGCGGCTGAAGGTGGAGAGAGGAAGGCTGGAGTGAAAGCATCAGTCCAAAGTTGGCTGAGGTGAAGAACAATGGAAAGGAAAAGGACCCCTCAGACTCAGTGAGGTCTGAGGCTCTGCTAGTTTTCCTAAGTGGCCCTCAGCTCCAAAAACGTGTAAAGCCATTTCTGTAAAAGTCAAAGTCCAATTCTAGATGAGCTTTCAGCTTAAAAAGCAAAACCAGAAACAACATACTCTTTCTGGCTGCGGGGGAAATATGATTCAGAGAAATTGTGCAATGCCCAAACTCCATTTAGCTGTTAGCAGACTATATCTAAGAAATATACAATTAACAGGCTTGAACATCTGGGAAGACCAAATGGCTTTAAAATATACCATATTGTTGCTGCACCCCTATCAAAAGCACTTTGAAAGAAAATAGACCTTTAACAAGTCAACCTTTGAGCCGAAGCATCGTCCCTAGTGTGGGAATCATAATGCCAATGCTTTGGTGCAACCCATGAGAGAAAGGCAGTTAGGATAGTTTGCAACTTCGAAAATAAAATGCTTTGAGACAATAAACCAGCTTTGCCAAAATAAAAGCAAATTTATCAGTGGTTAACATGACTTGACACCTAAAAGAGAAAAAGAGCAAAGCAAAACTCAGCAAGTTGCTTCTCCAGCTTTGCCATATTTAAAGAATCAGTTCTCTTTAATCCTCCCCAAGAATGCATGTGGAGAAAACATACCTGTGAGATGGCAATGTGATGACAGTAGAAGGAGTTGAGGTGGCAAAACTGTTGCCCAGCAGTGAAAGCACCCCAGCTTTGGTTTGTTTTCCGCTTTCCACTACAACTTTCATGCTGGCCTCGGGGCAATCACACGCTCATTTTCCAGGTAAGGAGTGAGAAGGTCTCAGCTCCTCACCAGCTCACAGAGGTGCACAGGCAGTGTTAACTTTACGTGTCTCCAGTCTGACTCTGGACACCCTTCGGGCAGGGCGTGCCAGTGACCTTTCCCATCCGAACACCCCCACCGGTGAGCTGAGCTGCAGGACAATACAGTATTTTAAACAGTGAATTTCTATAGAGCCTGTTTAATTTTAAATTTATGTACAACTTTAATACGAAAAGCATCTTAAAACTAATCCCTGCCCCGATTCGGTGGAGCCCAGCTGCTTTCTTGGGGTCTCTGAGTGCATGAGTAGACCAGACCCACTGACACAAGCAAGCAGGAACTTCACACCTGGTTGGGATGAATGCTGTCCTGCTCAGGTTTCCAACTCAAGGACCTCTGCATCTGGAGGAAGGAAGAGAAGAAGGAGATGTAGCTAAAGCCCCATCACTGGCACTCTGCAAGGCTTGGCTGCAGACCTAGGTAGCAAACAAAAATGAACAAAAATTTACACGTGTCAAGAAAGGTGGAGGAGGTGATGAGCTGAATTTGTGGTTCCCTCCCACGCCCAGACTGAGCAGTCCTGTCACATAGGGAGAGGGGAGGCAGATGGAGATAAATACAAACTTGTACGGGGAAAAAATACATAACAACAAAAAAATACAGTAAAAAAACCTGATCTCTCCCTTCTCCTTCCATTCCAAGCAGCTGGAGAGGAAGGACAGGTCTGAACTGTCTGTACTTGTGTTTCACGTGAGTTCTGGTAGTGTTACATGTGGGTGCTGTTAAAGGCAGTGCTGTGTCTGTGGCAGTTTGTGGAGCCAGACGTGTTTGTGTGTCTGCGCGTGTACCTCTGTGGGATCCAGGCTCAGTCTTGCTACTGGCTCGACCTGAAAATGAGACAGCAGCAGGCATATCCGTCGGCCTGGGACAGAGACCCATGGATCACCAGGTGCCCTGGGCTGGGCTTCAGCTGGTAGAAGACATCATAGAACCACAGAATGGTTTAGGTTGGAAGGGACCTTAAAGACCATCAAGTTCCAACCCCCCTGCCCTGGGCAGGGACACCTCCCACCAGCCCAGGTTGCTCCAAGCCCCATCCAACCTGGTCTTGAACACCTCCAGGGATGGGGCAGCCACAGCTTCTCGGGGCAACCTGGACCAGTGCCTCACCACCCTCAGAGTCAAAAATTTCTTCCTAACATCTCATCTGAATCTCCTCTCTTCCAGTTGGAAGCCATTCCCCCTCGTCCTATCACTACATGCCCTTGTAAAAAGTCCCTCCCCAGCTCTCCTGTAGGCCCCCTTTAGGGACTGGAGGGCCGCAATAAGGTCTCCCCAGAGCCTTTTCTTCTCCAGGCTGAACAACCCCAACTCTCCCAGCCTGTCCTCACAGCAGAGGGGCTCCAGCCCTCGCATCATCTTCGTGGCCCTCCTCTGGCCCCGCTCCAACAGGTCCATGTCTTTCCTATGTTGGGGGCTCCAGAGCTGGAGGCAGTACTCCAGGTGGGGTCTCCCCAGAGCAGAGGGGCAGAATCCCCTCCCTCTCCCTGCTGGTCACACTTCTTCTGATGCAGCCCAGGATACCATTGGCCTTCTGGGCTGCGATCGCACATTGCTGGCTCATCCTCAGGTCCTGGACTCTGCTGGATTTTGAGCTCCCTTAATGTGCTTAACACAGAGAAATGTGATGTAAAATTCCTCCTCGTGTCTATTCCCTGGCGTCAAGCAAGTTTCTGTGAATACATACTTGTCTGGAAAACAGCATTCCAACTGTCCCAAAACTGTGGAGATTCTAGCTGGATTTGTCAAACACCCAGGACTTGAAAAACGAGGAGAAAAAGAAGAAAACATTTTAAAAACTGCTTCCATAAGTGTTTTCCTACTTGTGTCTTATAGCTTGGCTTCCTAACTGCTTCCAGTTACCAAGGGTTCACCCACAGTGGGGTAGGTCTTGGTTCAATCCCTCTGTCTGCGAGAGTTGTACAGTTTTGTACTGTGCTGCTCTTCCTTTTGCTCCAGTCTGCGTGGATCACCTGGAGGATCCACTGAGCAAAACCAAAGCACTTTTGTGCTAATGCCTGGCAGGAAATCAGAGCCAAATGCAAATCCCTGGCCAGTTTGTGACAGATCTCCAAACCAAGGTGTCTTGCAGTTCTGCTGGGGACTTAGACCCCGGTGTAACCTCTGCGTTACAGTCCTCACACGGTCCCTTTGATTGCAATGAACTCCTCTGTAAAGAACAACCTCCCTTGGGCAGCAAGACCATGGGGCTATACCTATAAGGTGTTGATCTTATTGGTGTAGACCATTTCGGAACAGTCTGAAGGGTCCATAGGGCCGTGGCTGCCTCACAGGATGACTTCAGGGTCTATACAAATCCCGTGTCCTCTTATAGCAGACCAGGTCAGGAATAGCTTCAGATCATCTTGTCTACATGGTATTGCTGCTGTGATGGCACTGCAGGGCATGCCAGGACCTGTTCACCCTTTAGGAAGGTGCACACTCCTCTGTTCCCAAAACCACAGAGCATATATTTGGCATTTCCTCCCTCCCATCCATCCTATGTCCTGGTGCACCAGTGGTTTGTCCTAAATCCAGATCCCACTGCCCTCCTGAGGGTAAACAGTTTGGGCAGCTGGAAAATTGGGGCTTGAGATTGCTCTTAAAAAACAACCCAGATATAGTCTCATGTCTGAACCAGGGAGTGCTCCATTGCTCCTAAAATCTGAAACAATATCACTAGGCAAAGAAGGAGGGAAACTTAATAAAAAATCACCTGGCATTTGAGGCATTCTCCTGGGAAATAAGAGGAGGTTAAAATTCATCTTCCAAACCAGACAGAAGCCGGCATTTACCTTCGTGCCAGGGAATGTGCTGGTCAGGGGACTATCGAAGACCGTTGCTGCCAGTCCTTGCCTTTTTGAAAGAGCCAATACCAGTCCTCACAGGGCAGAAACCTGGCCGCATGTTGGGTCATTAATTTAGACCTGAAAGGACAAGGCGAGACAAAAAGGTTAAAAACTGGTCCCTCTTCTTCCCTGAGAGAGGCCCAAATAAACAGAATGATGTGGAAGCTGCCTCATGTTTGCTTTTCTGCTCTTCTCCAACAGGCCTCCCAGGACAGCGGACCAAGTGCGAAATGCAGAGCTCTGGTGCCTCTCTGTGCCTTTCTCACTCCATTCAAGGCAGAAAAAGGGCTTTAAGCAGATCAGAGGAAGTGGATCTGTCTATTTGGACTCATGTATTTCTGCCAGGATAAGGAGATGTTTGTATAGTATGATAAAAATACATTTTTTATCTTGCATTCCCTTTCAAAAGGGTTTTTTTCAAAACATTTAATGAGTTTTAATTGATTTTCACACCACCTCTGCATTATAGCACAGTTATCTCACACTGCAGCGCAGCCACCCCCGCAGACCCTCAGCAACCTCGAGGACTGAAGGAATTGCCTGTACTGCTTTCTGGCGCGTGACCTTCTGGAGTTCACACTTTGAAGCCATTTCCACTTTTCTTCATGACTAGAAACATTTCATACTGGTTAATAACAAGAGTCTCGCTCGACTCTGAAGGCTCAGGTTTAAAAAAAAAAAATCACATATGTGATAGTTAATGTTTTTTTGTGATTGTTGATATATTTTACAGAAAGCTCTTGCAGCTTGAAAACATCAAAAGAGAGGCAGATATATGTTCAGCCCTGAGTTACGTGAGTTTGATGTACTAGTGGCCAGGCTGTCTTCTCTCTTCAGCTTGTCCTCCAGCCTCCAATGTCCGTCTGGGGAGGTTCCTCCAGCCCAAAACCTGATGGGTTAACCTGCACGCAAAATACAATATAGCCATGGAAAGATAAGTAGAGCTCCCCAGTCTGTTGCTGGTTAGATATTGGTCGCATGAGAAACTAATCGCAGAGATCAATGCTTATTCCTGGAAATGGGGCATTTCATTTGCTCTTTGCTGTGCACCTGAGCCCTTTTCCATCTCCCCCGTCCTTGCACAGTGCTGCCGGTTTCTGCAGCGAGCCCCCAGTAGCACCTCATGTCCTCCGCCACCGTTCCCGTCGCCTCCCCTGCTCCTCCTCGCGGTTTCTGTCTCTACGTAAACCAACACGCACTACACGGAGAACTCGCGGACCGTTAAACTCCTGCTAATCTGACTCTAATGATACCCTTACCTGCAGATCCCTTATTAATGGCAGATTTGTTTTCGGGAAGCGGCTTCCAAAGCAGCTTGGTGATTGCTGAACCAAGAACTAATGAGCTTACCTATTTATCATTTTTCTCATTTTTATCTGCATTTGCTTGTTGTAGTGCACTCGTGTTTCTGCAGGGAAAGGGGTACCTAATGCCATGAGCAGCTGAAGAGGAGCCAGGCTCCAGGGTTCCTTCCCTGGTTCTCTGAAACCAACCTGCTGTTTGGCTTTGAACAACTGATTTATCCTTTCTGCTTTTTTTTTTTTTTTTTCCCCCTCCGCTATCTTTCTGTAAACAGGACAGATGGTTTACACGGACTTTCAGAAAACCTTTGACAACTCCCTCATGAGATGTTATTAAGGAAGCTAAGTAGACATGGGGCGAAAGGTAAAGTATTGTCATAGAAACTAGCTAAAAGACAGAAACCAAGGAGTATGAATACATGTTCAATTTTTTAATCTAACCAAAAGCTGCCAGCAGAACTGGCCTGATATTTTCTGAAGGGGGAAAAAAAAAAACCTATCAGAAAAGTCAGATTCCAAAAAATCAAACCTTTGCATTGGGAAATATTGTTTTGCAGAAAGTGTTCCTGTGTATACACATGTGCATATATACATATGTGAATTATACATTTTTTTTGTGGGTGAGTTCATTTATATTTGCATCATGAAAACCAGAGTGGGTGTTTCCTTTCAGTGACAGATATGGAGCTAAATAAGAACAGCACAGACAGTTACCTGGAAATAGTCCCCAGGAAAATCAAGAGAAACCGGTCATTAATTTCCAAGAAAGAATCACCTGGAACAACCCCTCTGTGCCAAGGCAGCACCAGCTCTGCTGGTGGCATGCCTGGAAGGCTGCCGCTCTTGATTATTTGTCCTCAAGAATCGCCAGGGGCAGAGAAGAACCTCAGACCCCTGGGAACGCTCATCCAGGGCTGCTGAGACACCTCTGCCACCCCAAACTCCATCTTATGCCATATCCCAGCCACCTTTTTTTACCATTCCACCAGCTCTGGCAGAACTTTATGCGCAGCGATGTCTGTATTTTCCTGCGGATGATCAATGACGATTATTTAGGAGCGCATTATCAAGAATGCATTTCTGCTCAACTCCAGGAGAAACATTTTCTTTAGATAAGAATTTCCCTATCACAGCTATTTTCATCTATTCAATAAATAAATTGTAATCTAATACTGACTAAACTGATGCTCTGTATCGCTGGGTTTGATGGAAATAGCTGGTGGATCTGCAATGTTATGAAAATCGAAGTAAATTCTGTCACTGAGGTTGCCTGGGTGTTGCTGTGAGGTTTCTTTTTTTTTCTTTTTTTTAATTCTTCATTATTTGGGACAAGAAATAAACAATAAGACGGCAACAACTGCGGTTGCCCCCAAGTATTTAAATTACCTAAAAGAAAGCAAAAGAATTAAAGAGGGACCTAGGTAGAAGAAACACATAAATTCAGATGAAGATTTGGGGATTTCTGGCAAATACACTGTGCATTGGAAGACCTGACCCATACTATCCACACATCTTGCCAAATGCTGAGCATGCCATAGCCATTATTACACACACACACACACACAAAAAAAGGCAAACAAATAACAAACACAACACAATTCAGTGAAAGTCTGTGTAACGTACAGTCGAGTAAAGTGCTATGACAAAAAAAGGGGCAAAAAAACCCACTGGAAGTGCTAAAGCACCATCCAGAAAAATATTGTCTTGCCCTCAACTGGAAAGCTGTTGTATTATTATTTCTTTCAACTGAACCAATCCAGAGGAGGAAAAAGCGGCTTCTGGAGAGACTGGAAGTGAAAGGATTCAAACCAGGGACACAAATGAAGAGATATGGAATAGAAATAAGGATATAATTAATAGCAAGTAGAAGAGGACAGGCAGTAATCTGCAGAGAAGTAGAGTCAAACTCTTCTCGCCTTAGACATCTAACCTGCATTCGAGCTTGTAATTCAAGCTCCTACGCCGTCAGCGGAGAGTCGCGTAGCTCCAGGCAGGGGGATCCCGAGAGCCAAAGTTCGATGGTATAAATACACCGCTAAGCATATGCTGCCGTTTGCTCTGACCATCTCCTGATACCGGGGATCCCGACACCGCAGAGACTGCTGAATCTGCTTCGCTTTATGTGCTGCAATGAGCTCAGTTTGGGCTGTAACCTGAAAAGCCCTGACTTTTTTAATTATTTTTTTTTTTTACAATATTACTGTGAAGAGCACTTCCCATTTATACTCTGATTAGGAGCCGGACATGGATTGTCTAAATGTATTCTTTGACTGTATGGACCAAAATATATCTCCCATATAACAGTACTGAACACAAACTTATAGAAGGAAGGTGGTTAGCCTATAGCAAAGCCGGTGGTTCTGAGTGGAGAATTCCCATCAGATTAAAATCGGACAAAAAGAAATGGTAACAGTTTCCTATTTTCATCCAAAGAGGACCAACTTTTCGAATTTTTGCAAACATCCCAATTACACCTTCATCAAAAGCACCTTGCCACAAGTGACATAGAAAGAACTACTTGTAAAAAATCAATGTGATAAAAAAGAAAATTAAAAAAAAAAAGGTAGGTCTTTTAAGAATTATGGGGTTTTTTTTCAGTCTTTTCAGAGTTAAAAACACTTGTTAAACATTTCCAGAAAGGGAGGGAGCACTTCAAAACTTTTTTCACTGTATTGATTACGGGAAGGGAGAGGTGGGTTTTTTCCCCCAGAAAATAGACCCTTTTTCCAACAGAAAGAAAAGATGGGTGTGAAGTGCTACCAATGTCTGTGCTAGAGTCAATAAGAGCGTACTGGTACATTTGACAAAGAGCCTTACTTTTACGTCGCTGCTTCTCTCTGCTTTTCGTCAAGTGTTCATTAAAGTTGGCTGAAAACCCAAGAATTCTGTTCATGCGGAAGAAAAAGACGTTTGAAAACACGTAATTCTGTGAGCCGTGAAATATGTGAAGCCTGTTTTCCCGGAGCTTTTCATTCTGAGCAGCTTGCTTCTTCATGCTCGCTCTGGTTGCGGATAAGGGCTGAAGGCTGATGGCAGTCGCCTTCCTCCTACGGACACGCTTGGGCTCTTCTCCTTCATCCCAGCGTTCCCACCAAACAGGAGCAAAAGCTATTAGGGGTGGACGGATGAACAGACACACGCAGTGGGGTTTTCTAAATTATCATAGACTCATAGACATAATTATGACAATTATCATCAAATTATGATGATTTCCATAGGAAATCAACGTATCCTCTTCAGCAAGAAAGTTAAGGCTTTGAGTTTGGGGTGGTTTTTTGGTTTTTGGGGGGTTTTTTACACCTCAGAAGAATGGAGTGATGGGACACAGCTATAAAGATGAATCTCTGTTATACCTTTATCCAGGTCAAGATCTTATCGCGAGGTCTTGTACATCAAAGAGAATTGCCCCAACCGTCTGGTTAACGACTGTCCTGAGACAAGTTTTCTGTACTGACATGAAGAAAATTCTCTGCTGGAAACTCTGAATATTTACATATATATATATATAAAAATATATAAATCAACATACCAAGGGAATGCCCTTTAAAATTATCTCACCCAGTGTTAATATCAACTCGCCCTTTTTACAGCCTCCACAAAGCCCAATATACTTACTCGTGGGCCCATTATTTGACTGAGTACCCAAATTTACACAACTCAGATTCCCGTTCTGTGTAACGCACATCAGCATCGCACACGTCCTTTTCCTCCTGACCTGATAAGCCTGCCTGCTGTGATATATGCAGCCACACGACTAAAAGGAGATGTCATTTTGCCTGATGGATATCGCAATTTTAAATATAACCGACTGTCCCTGCCCAGTTAATCTTGCAGCTACAGTTCATTTCAGATTCACAAGCTGAAAATGCTCATTTCCGTGATCTCTTTCCTGGAGAATTTTTTCCGCGGTTGTGATTGTTTTTTCCCTCTAATCTAAAATTAGTCGCCCGAATTGGGAAATACGTGCTTTGCTCTTTGTTTATGAAAAAATACCATTCATGTTTATATCCTCTTTATACTCCCCAAATCAAAAAGTGTTTCAAAAACTAGTCGAGGTTGCTAAGTAACAATGACATTTACAAAACCTGCGCTGCACTTAAAGGTAAGGATATAATGAGAATATTTAAGACTATCATAAATTTTATTATAAGCAAACAGACCCATTATTCTCATCAAATGAAATGAAACAACTTCAAGTCTGTTCCAGGGATTTAAAAGTATTTTTTCTCGTATTTGGTTCCAGTCTGCGAATATTTTCTGTGAAGTGATGCAATTAGATGGGAAATCATTGCTCTGATTAAAGCGTAGCTGTTAAAATTCAAAGGTTGTGGTGATTGTTTTTGTTTGGGGTTTGTTTTTTCTTTTTTGTTTTTAACTGAAGGGCTTACAATTAAACCGAATGCTGAGAACAGGCTGTGGTGTTAATATCAGAGAGTAGTTTCACTCAGTGAGCCTTTGAATGTGTAGAAAACAGATGCTTCAGACGGCGCAATAGGTGGTACCCGCACAGGATGCTGCGGGAACCCAACAGCCGCATCCAGGTACTGCTCACTGGGGCCAAGAAAGCCGGTGTCTGGGAATTTGTGTGCATGGCCCCAGGGAGAGAGCCCTGAAGACGCTGCACTTCAGCCTCTTGCAAAAAAAAATACTACATACATTGACCTGATAAACCTGCCTGCACATGGGTCAGGGCAATCCCCAGCACAAATCCAGGCTGAGTGGAGAATGGGTTGAGAGCAGCTCTGAGGAGAAGGACCTGGGAGTGTTGGTGGATGAGAAGCTCA
>VZSZ01012048.1:939682-980512 GCA_013398815.1 Ibidorhyncha struthersii
TTTCTAATAATTTGCCCTCCAATTATTGGGTTAGGAGAATTGATTATGAACTGAAGTTGCACCGCTTTGGGGAATTAAGTTACTTAAAAGGTTTGATAGAATTGATTATAACCTGTCAACAAGCTCAGCTGCCCGGCGCAGGAACGTCACGGTCTGCCTGCAGAAATGGTGTGCACATTCACCCCCACGGCAGGGAGGAGGGGTCGCTTTTGCTGCCGTTATGATTTGTAAGTGCACGGTGAAACCCCCACCCCGTTCCTGCCCCCGGGACTCCGCCAGCAGTGCCCAGCGCAGCCTCTGCGATGCAGTTCCTTCCAGTGCAGGCAGGACCGAGCCTGGCTTTGCTGCACCCATGCCGGAGGGCAGCAATACATTCATTTCTCGGCTATTCCCGATCCCGGGAGCAAGTCTGCATTCCCAGCTCCGACTGCTCCCCTCCTCACCCTCCATAGCATCCGTAACTGGCCACACTCCCGTAGTTTGCAGCCGTTCACCGGCACCATAGCCATGCGATCGTGCTAACAGGGTGCAATCGCAGCTCCTCAAAGCTGCGACAGCTTTTGAGGGGGCAACTGTCAGTCCTCAACCACTGCGCTTGAAGTCGAGATCAGAAAGTGAACCCAGTAACGCAGAAGAACGAGTGTGGATCGTAAATAAGGTCCCACTTGCTGCGCCAGCTTGATTCATTTCACTGTTGCTTTGTTTTTCTTTGCAATAATACAGTCCCAATTAATTCACTGAAGCCTTCAAAAAGGCCAACGCAATTCTGGGATTCGCTACCTATTTCCCCCAGAGACAGGGAAGCGTTAATGCCTTTCGCTGAACAAGCCATGAGGGAGACCTCTGGATTGCGCACGCAACTCAGGTCCCCCATCACCATGAGAGACTGATTCAAACCTGCGCAGGTGCAGAGAAGGCTTCCCAGGCTTACAAAAGGAGGCAGAAACCTACTTTATCACGCAAAAGGAAACTCCCGAAGTGTCACTTGTCGAGCTTAGCAATGGCAAAAGCTGAAAGGGTTTTGCATCCTATCTAATTACAGAATCACAGAATCACAGAATCGTCGGGGTTGGAAGGGACCTCTGGAGATCATCTAGTCCAACCCCCCCTGCCAGAGCAGGGTCACCTACAACAGGTTGCACAGGACAGCGTCAACAGGTTGCACAGGACAGCATCAAATAATTACCAGGGATGAGAAGAGCTCGGTAAGGTAAAAAAAAAATTGGTGGTGCAGGAGCCTGTGGATGACATTAGAATGGGATTCGTGTAGTATCAAAATAAGGGAGAGCCTTCTAAGGGAGAGCTCAGGAACAGGCTCCTAACAGCAGCCACGTAGCCAAGAAAGTAACCTCACGATGGAGTTTGCAGCACCAATAATTTGACTTATTTATCCAGCCATAAAGATCTACCCAGTCCCAGCTCACGCGTCCTGGTATCTTCCACTGCAGCAGCTTCAGAAGTGCATTTTATTTGGAGTGTTGAATTTCGGAAGGCAGAAATCATCCTCTTATTGCATAAAGCTCTGACGAGGGTATTCGCATCATCTATTTTAGATATCTGATTTATCAGCACGAAATAGGCACCTCGCTGCCCTATCAACATGGTCCCGTAAAATGATTCAAGCCACTTAGTTCCATTAAACATACAGGGAGCACAGTAGCTCTCCGAACTGCTCCCCATGTAACCACTTAATTAACTGAAATGACAGATATGTGCCAGAAACCGCATCTGGCTCTAAATCCAAGTTTTGGATTAAAGTCCTTTTTTTTCCAAAGGAAGACTTTTCTCTAATGCAAACGTGTGGGAGCTGATAAACACCGCAGGAGAGAGGACGTACACAACCCAGCCTCGGGCCGGCTGCGCAAAGCCACTACCAGGTTATTTGCACAGAGCTGCCGATTCATTATCTACACAGAAAAATTCGGGTTTCGGTATTCCGGGATCACCTGTAATAAGTAGGTAGCAGGTTGAAGAAAGGTGCCACCACTGAGCACTGCCAGAGGACTCCTCTGTGACAGTGATTTCGCTTAACCTAACTATATACAAAGCAAAGCTACAGGCACCGTGAGAGAAGTCAGATCAACCTCTGTAACCGCGACGGGAAACCCCGCTGTGTTTTTGTGGCGCACACCGCAGCAGAAGATGGGCAAAGTCTCTGAAAGAATTCAGCAGGTTGAGCTTTCAACCAGGACATGTCATCTAAAAAGCTGGACTGGAAAAAATAAAAGTGAGCCCGGGGAAAGCCAGACCAAGCGCTGTTCCTTTGGTTAGGAGGGACGAGCATTGGCCAGGGCTTATCGGAGGTGTCACCGTATCACCACAGCAGTGTGAAAAACAAAGGGTGGCTTATAGAGGAATCTGCATTTCTTTGGCCAGGTATTTGGATTTAATGTACTAAGGCGTCCAAACCTGCTCAAATGAACAGCAGCCTGCCTGAAAATCCTTTGGACGTCATTTATCTCCACATTTAATTTAAACTGCTACCATCAGCCCGTCATAAAAAGACCCGAGGGACACTGGCCCACAAACTGAACGTGGTCCTAATCCCTCTGAACCAGATGGCAAGCATTTACACACCGTATAATCCTCCTCGCTTACCTGGGGGTCTGTGCCAAACGAGAGATAGAAAACTTCATCCCTGCCTGTTTTCCCAAGGCTTTGAACAATGCCAGTTGAAGATAAATTTAGTTCCTAATATTCCACAACATCGTGTTATCAGATAAAAGATTTTCATGTCTGCTGCAAACAGCACAGGCAAAGACTGCNACCTTGAAGCTGATAACAGCACTCGCAAGACTCCTTTGAGTATCAGTTCACTGCTAACGAGTTGGAACTAACAAACACGGGGGAGGCACCGTGGATGGACGAGCAGGGGATACGGCTGCTCTGGGAGGGCTCTTCTCCCCTTAACCTTGGGGTGGGTATGACGGGGACGAAGCGGGCAGGATCACGGACACCGTATTGCCCCACTCTGCCCTTGACCAGCTATTTTCAGCAGGAGCCACGCAGTCGACGGCAGGGAGAGCAGCCCCGGTCGCTGCGTGCATCACTGCCATGGCGTGGCAGAAACATTTCTGCCGTGACTGAGGGAAAGAACAAAAAATAAATAATAAAAAAAAAAAAAGCCACATTTCATCGGAGTCCAGCATACGTCTCAAAACACCAGCCCCCAAGACGACTTGTCAAGGTGACAAAGAAAAACTTGGCACACTTCACGCCCGGCTCCTAGGCTATCCCACTGTGTGTGAATCATGGAAAAAATGAAAATGCATTGCCTACAAGATAACCCCAGGGATGGTGTTTTTTGTCAGAGACTGCAATGCTCCGGTGTTTCACTCCGCTTATCGGACCCAGCCGACATCAGCCATCCGGTGCCACGGTGAATCATTCCCTCCAGCCGTGCCCGTTTAGGTGAACCACCTACAGATGACTCACAGGGTCCGCTCCAAATCCAGTAAACAGAAAATAACCCCTACAAAAGGTTCTTTTACTATTATCAGAGATGTGAGGACCACCTTTCCACTCCTCGTGAGCGCTGCCAGCCGCGGGAGCTGGCCATCCTTATTCGCATCCTCTCTCTGGGCCACACGATCGGAAGGAGAGATACTGCTGCTAATGAGTCAGAGGCTGGATAAAATTAAAGCTCTCTGAAAGTCTCCTTTAGCAAGGAACCTCATTTAAGCCACATAAAGTATAGCCAGACCCCTGGCAGCACAATGAACTTATTCAATAAAATAATTGCTTTTGGCAAAACTACGGTAATAACATCACTTCGGTGAAAATGTGTTTATAGAGCCATCTTCATAGATTACTCCCTTTCTGCCACAGGATAATCGGCTGGGAGAGATCAAGATGCTCACAGCTTCTCCTCCCTTGGCAGCACAGCCCACGCGGCCAGCAGAGACCAGGCAGAGGACGAGGAATAAATGAGTTGGGACCACCCTTCATCTATCTCACAGGGAGGAAAGCAGTCCCTGTATCTTGCCCCAGGACTGAATTTCCCCACAGAAGAAAATTAACTCATGGACTGACATGAGAAAAGGTATAAAAGCATCTTGGAAGGAGCTGAGCATCCCACCAAAAGTAATTCCTCACTTGCTCTACCTACAAGTCCTTATTACATCCAACAGTTACGGCTCACTTTATCCCATCTCCCACATCTGAACGCTTCCTTCTACCCCACAGCCTTTTTGTAGGCTTCCCAAATTTTTCTAGCTTGCACACACCCGTCCTCTCGTCTCTTCTTCATTCCCTAGGTGAAACACAGCTTCTGAAACCATTAAGTTATAAATTAAATTAAAAGGTTTTTGGAACTCATACTGCAAACAAAGCTGTCTGAATAATTACTGCTGTAGCTCTGCCAAGGCAAAAAGATATTTCAGAACAGATATATTGTTTGGGATTAACCTGAATGAGAATACTGCCCGTCTCTCCAAAATAACAATAGAAAATCCTTCAAAATGTTCTCTTTTCTCTTTTTGTGGTTGAACAAAATGTTCCTCCAGAAGAAAACATGAGGTCTAGGGCTTTCTATAAGGGGATTATCCTTTTTTTAACCTTATTTAATATAAATGGATGAGAATCAGAAACATTTTTGAAAACAAAAAAACCCCAAAGTAAAACCGAAATGCTTCAGTTTTAAAATGTTGTAATTAAACAACCCGGTTATTTGGTTTGTTTGTAATCCCTGGTTGTTACATGTCGCCTGATTAAACCTGAATGGTTTTGGTTCCCCAAGAGGACAAGCGCTTTCTGCTTTGCTGTTGGCCTCGCGCATCCCCGACGGCTCCAATATTCAGACATTTCTGCCACAGACCTCTTCGGCAGCGCCAAGAGTGTAAGGGTGGAACAAGTAGGGAAAGATAACGAGATCTCTCCAGTGGGTCTTGTTCATCTCACTGAGATGACAGCACACAATGTCTGAAATTAGTGGCTCGTGAGACTCTTTGAACAATCCCCCCAACATATTTTCCTTAGACATTCATCTGACCAGCTTCAGGCAGACTCAGCTCCCCATTACCACGAAGCGGCACAGCATTTACCAGAAAAAGCTTTCCATTGCATAATGAGCAAACACAAGACTTAGAGAGAAAAAAAGATGCAGTTCCCCTCTGTCCTGGTTTGAGGGAAAATAGGACCAGTTTCGTTCAGTAACTTCGCTTCTTAGCTGGGCCTCTTCTAACCGCTGAAATGAACAGCATATTGCGCAGACAATGTTCGCTCTCTCAGAGCGATCAGACCAATGTTTATAGCTGATGCCCAGGCATGGTATGCAGAGATGCTCTTGCTTATACTTATTGCTATAACACCCAAGGCCAACCAACTTGGTTATTTGCCCCATTGGAGGGTCGGAAGCGGAAAATGTGCAGTGGGGTCCCACCTGCAGGGAGGAGCGGACAGGACAGGTGACCCAAAACTGACCAACACGGTATTCCATCCCATCTGCATCATGCTCAGCATGAAAGCTGAGGCATCAAAGGGTCAGCTCTCTTTCTTCAATGACCGACATCTGAGGAGGACTCTGTTCTTGTTTGATCCCAATCCCGAATGCAGATCCGGAATCCAGTTCCCATCCGTCACTGAGTTCAGCCTGGGACTGCCCCAGTGCCAGCTGGTGTCGTGATTGTCGTCCTGGGAGCTTGATACAGTTCTGTATATGTTTATATGTTTCTTTTCCCCCCCCCTTTTATTTTATTATTAATATTTCATTAAAGTAGTTTAGTTCCTTCTAAACTCGTAAGTCTCTTTTCCCTCCTCTACCTCTCTTTTTGAAGAGGGGTAGAGGGGACCATGTAGGGTCCCCAGCATCCTCAGTGGCCTATTTGGCCTAAACCACGACACCCTCCAAAACCTGGTCATGAAAAGAAGAAAGGAAAATTACAGAAAGATGTAAGAAACCTTGTAGCTTTGTTCATCCCCATTATGTTGTTAGCAGAGAGCAGAGTGTAGAAATTAGCACCAAATCAGCTAAGTAGTTTTACCAGCAAGACTTTTTTTTCCTGTGCAAACGTAGATCTGTAACAGCGTTGAAATATCTGAAGTCGCTGAGCCATTTACGCCTTCCACGTTGTTCAAGGAAAGTTGGTTATTGGCTGTTCAAATATCCTTGATGAATAACTATTTTGTATTAATGCCTGAATATATTGCTGTGGTTGAGTCACTTAAAATGACTAAGTTGAACTGCTCAGGAACCAACTCTTACAGAAGCTTTACGGTGTACAAAGATGGTAACGGTGCTGTATTAAATATGTTTTTAAATCAGTGTCGCTGGAAGCTCAGTGGTAATGCACGTTAATTTTCTAGCGGTCGCGGCGATGAGAACTTTCGTGAGGCAACATTACAGAGAACGTGCAGTGACACAAGGGCTTTGCTCGATGCCTTGCATGGCATCACCCTGGTAGCAACCCCTCATGTTTTTCTAAAACGATGGACTTTGTCGTGCTTTGAGCAACTTGCTCCCCAGAGGAACCCTGCATATTTCTCACACCCCGATAACCCCAAGCTCCTTGCACCAAAGAGGCTCCTGCGCCTTAGAGATGCAGAAACATCAGCCCAGGAGCCACGGATCTTGCATTGGTAGGGTAGACAAAATTCCTACTGAGACTTATTGAAAATTAGGTCAAGTATAGAAATTACTGGCCTATAATATAGAATCATAGAATTGTCTAGGTTGGAAGGGACCTTGAAGAACGTCAAGTCCACCCATCAACCTAACACTGCCAAACCCACCACTAAAACCACGTCCCTCAGCACCACATCTGCCTGGCTTTTAAACACCTCCAGGGATGGCGACTCCACCACTTCCCTGGTGGGCAGCCTGTTCCAGTGCTTAACAACCCCTCCTGTGAAGAAATTTTTCCTAATATCCAATCTAAACCTCCCTGATGTAACTTGAGGCCATTTCCTCTTGTCCTATCACTTGTTACTAGGGAGAAGAGGTTGACCCTCACATTCTCCTTCACCACAAAACTCATCCATAGTACCAAAACAAGCACAACATATGCTGATGTGATCCTGAACCAGCCACTTCATACTATTTTGAAAGAAACGTTTCTTATCTGTCTCCCAGAATAGCTGCTCACAGATTAGATGAGCATGTGAAAGAAGATCATTAGCCCCTCATAACAATTTAATATAAGTAAATAAGAAGGACAATGAAGGCTTTAATATTTCATCTAACAGACACATAACAAAACACTAATTACATTGAATAAGATTCTTATCCCACTATCTAAACATTTATTCTGCATTAATCAAAGGAGTGGGGGGATGCCCACAGACTGAGAGGCCAAAGGCAGGTACGTGCCAAGCACCGTGGATAATAAACGGCATGCAGGCAGGCACCAGCAGCCTGGTGGAAAAATATTGGCACCTTTTGTCAGGCAGCAGTGAGGAGAAGATGAAGAGCTTTTTAGGAAGAGTATTAATCAGTCAGGATTGAGCGCTACATGCTGTCTTTACTGCGTTTGCAAAGGGCTGGCTAGATATTTCCCCAAGGGCGTAAGGAAAGGGGACACAGCCCGTGATCACCATCGCAGGCGCTGGGATGCGGAGACCTGCCCAGTGCTGACTTACTGCTGCTTATACGCGGCAACTGGAAGATGCAGCCCTGCGCTGGCAGGACTGGGGTGGCAGAGAGGGGGCCTTCGCCACACACCCGCATCTGGCCACACAAATGCCTCCGTGTTCCAAACGTGGGCTGGCAGGGGTTACTGCGGGTGCTTTAGCTTTAGTGGATACATCCAGGAAACACATCCAAAAAATGCACTTCAATGTTTTTCCCAGGCCACACGGTGTCCGTGCTGCAGCAACGAGGTGACGCACGGGAGCGACGGCAGGAGACTCTGTCCTTGCACCATACATGACCACTCAGATTTGACAAGGGGGTCAATCCCAAGCAGCTCTGGGGTGGGTACAGGGCTGCTGCTCCTCCTCCCCTACCAGGGTGGAGAAGCAACTGGGGCTGTTGAAGCTCTCCCCGACCAGAAACTTTATTTTTCCAAACTTGGTGTGCAAGTTTGAGCGCATTTATCAGGAAACTCAGCTCCTCCACTGAGAAATTGCTTTCTCTGCTTGGACATTAATTTTTCCTTCACTCCCAGCAAAGGAGGAATATTAATTTATTGGTCTCTTGAGCAATTTTTACAGTACGTTTGCCATTATTCAACAAAAAATAAACCTTGTATTTGACTACCAGTAGCCAAAGACTGCAGTTGTGCTATTATAGCAAAGCATATGAAATTATTTACTAAAATTTGCATAAGCCTGAATTTGCACAGCTTGGAAATCAGATGGAAAGATATTAATTGTAATTGTGTAAAAGCTCTAATATATTCTATAACAGAGTAGTATTGGGGTATAAGCGTCTAGTATTTGCCTTTCACCATTTTTGGAGAGAGCAACTGAGAGCACGCCTGTTCTTCAGCAATAAAGATATTGAAAATCTGTTTGGCTTCAACGCTGACCCTTTCAAAGGTCTGTTCGCATTCTCCTAGAATAAACAGATCCTGCGTTAAATTGGGTCTTTTGAGATCAATTGTGGGTAAGAGTTGGTACAAATCATACTCTGTCTGAAAAGCCTCTTTCACTAAAGCTGTAAACAGAAGACCATATATTGACACTCTTCATTTGATACTTGCATGGCCTGGCTCAAAACCATAAACTTTTTTTGGCATTTCTTTGACAAAGGGTCCTTTAGAGCAAGTGCTATTAATTTCCCAAACAGAGCTATCTCTCAATTGCTCCCAAAACAAAGATTCATTTGAGACTGTCAGAAGAGAAAGGATACTTGAGTTAGTCATTCCCTCTATATTTGGTGTCTCCCACGCGCTTGGATCCCTCCCAGCTTTCTCCTTCCTCTCCACCTGAAGCACCAGCGAGAGCCAGACCCACTCCGTATCCCCGCATAACTCACAAATACACACCCATTAGGGCACAGGAGATGAGAGCGATAAATAACGCAGTGGTCTGAGAAGCATGCTCTTATGCCAAGATGAACAATAACCTACAGCCAGCAAGCGTAAGCCCGACGGAAAAAGTACTTCTTACAGCACAGCATGATGATGTCCACTTCAATAGAAAGTGTGGTCCCACTTAACGTTTGTATCAGAGATACCTGCTCATCCAACAGCTTTACTCCATCTTGAGTTAAGACCTCCATCCTGGGGTGCACTGGAGCCAGCAGGACCAGGGGCGTCTTGTCCAGAGTGCCACAAGCCCAGGGAGACCCTGGTAAGAACTGATCAGAAGTTTGTCAGTGCCAAACCTAATGCCTGAGCTGATTTCCTTCCAGGTGAATCGTTTATCAGAGTGGGGAGGAAGGGAGAATGAAAGGAACAAAAGACCCCAAACCAACCCAGTCCCTGTCAAAACAACCACTAAAAGCATGACCAAAAAAAAAATCCAAACAAAACAGCCGGAGCTGCAAAACCGGTGTCCTTTGTGCGTAAAGTGAATTATGTTCTCTGTTAGCACCCACGCCAGCCATGGCATGGAGGCAGGGAACCATCCCAGCTTCTCCTGGACTGACCCAGAGTGCTGGAGCACCTCTGCTATGAGGACAGGCTGAGAGAGTTGGGGTTGTTCCGCCTGGAGAAGAGAAGGCTCTGGGGACACCTTAGAGCAGCCTTCCAGTATCTGAAGGGGGCCTACAAGAAGAATGGAGAGGAGCTTTTCACAAGGGCATGTAGTGATAGGACGAGGGGGAATGCTTCAAACTGGAAGAGGGGAGATTTAGATGAGATATTAGGAAAAAAAAATTCACAACGAGGGTGGTGAGCCCCTGGCCCAGGTTGCCCAGAGAAGCTGTGGCTGCCCCATCCCTGGAGGTGTTCAAGGCCAGGTTGGACGGGGCTTGGAGCAACCTGGGCTGGTGGGAGATGTCCCTGCCCAGGGCAGGGGGGGGGGACTCGATGATCTTCAGAATCCCTTCCAACCCAAACCATTCTATGATCCTATGACCCTTTCTTCTAGGTAAACATTAGGAAACTCCAAAATAAAATTGGTGTCTGCAGAGAGCAGCTGTGAGGGTGTGTATAACGCATATATATACATAAAAAATATCTGGGTTTTGTCTTCTGCACAGTGCTTGCTGCCCACACGCATGTCCTGCTGCAGTGCCAGCTGCCAGCAAGGGTGACCCTCTGCCCGTAACATCTGAGGGACCCTCACGAGACCTCTGAAGGTCTCCTTGATCAACAAGGTTGTCCTGATGGCACAGGGCGGGATATCTGAAAATTTGGATTTGCTGGGAGACTGGGAAATTCGGGACAAACAGTACAATAACAGTTTGTCTACTTTTTCTGTAAGGTTTTAACATGATATTTAATGATACAATGGTTTCTGGCTCTCTGACAGGCTTCCTGCCCTGGTCAGTGCTGTGGTAGCCCCACTTTAGGCATAGTTAGGGACAGGCAGGTCCACCTGGCGGCAGCCTC
Source organism: Ibidorhyncha struthersii (assembly GCA_013398815.1). Taxonomy (NCBI): domain Eukaryota; kingdom Metazoa; phylum Chordata; class Aves; order Charadriiformes; family Charadriidae; genus Ibidorhyncha; species Ibidorhyncha struthersii. The sequence goes on from VZSZ01012048.1 coordinate 950,119, forward strand.
TGCCAAAGCCTCTCTCTGTGGAAGGAGGAAAGCACCTCCCGCTCCATCGTGGCACACTGCAGGTAATTAATGCCAGAGAACAGCTCGGCTGGGATGAGTTCCAGAGAAAAGCCAGAAGGGAAACTAATAATTTGGTCCCCAGGTGCACCTTCATGCTCTGATTTTGGGGTGCTTGGCTTCGAAGCCTTCACAGTGTTGTGTTGGCAGAGCGGGCGTGGGCTGAGATTGGGACTGATTGACGCTGCTTCAAAGTCCCGGCTCCCAAACTGTTTTTTTAATTATGTGAAGTGAGGGATGTAATCACCAGAGCTCAGCCCTGCAAAGAGAGGTTCCCAGCACCTCCAAGTCCACTGACTTGGGCAAAACCTAAAGACACAGCGCCTTGCGATACCCAGCCTCCACTGTACACCCAACCGTGCTACTAAAATCCACACTGAAGACTTTCCTGGTTTTCTCAGTCCCTTCCTTCACAGTCTGAGGGACATTATTTATCACAGCTCAAAGAACAACGCCAACTTTTAAGGCTTTTACTGGCTTTTTTACTCTGTTACAAACAAGCTTTTCACTTTTTCTTACTCACACCTTCCTCTCCGCAAGCAAATTGAATCCCAAAGCCCAGGGAAGTGACCTTACTCTTCTTCGGTAAGCAGCAAAGATACAATTCACACTGGCTTTCTGCAATATCAATTTCCTCACTCACAACTGCCTGCGATTTAAACGCCACACGGATGCTTCGCCTCTTGTGTATCCCCAAAATTTTGCCGTTGCCCCTGGGCAACTTGAGGCAGGCTCACGCTGGGTTATATTCCCCCATAAGGTACCGGTTGCTATTCTTGTCTTCAATGCACTTTGATGCACATTAGATTACTTAATATCCAGCCGCCCCGCTGCAGCAGCGGCCGTGCCCAGCTCGGGTGAGCACTGTTCTTCCTGGTCCCCCATTACTCCATTACCCCTTGTACCTTTTGGTTTAGGATGGTTTAAGATGACAGCGTAAGTTCGGGTGCTCGCGGGTTCAAATGAGCTCGGCAGCATCGAGCGATCGGTGCCAGCCGCAGATCCAGCCCACGATGTTTTTTATTCCCTCTGGAGCTCGGGCTATGCTCCACCACACTGAAACAGTGAAGAGGCTTTTAAGCATCCTTGTGTTACACCTCAGTGTACTTGGACGCCCTTCAGCTTGCTCACCAGGCACAATGGCCTTACTGCTAATGAAAGCGAGGGCTCCTTCTTTCCTCAAATGTCATAATGAGTCCTCAACAACCTCTTAAGCTCATGAAGACATCCACCCGCAGCCTGGAGACCATTTCCAGCTCTTCTTAGAATCATTTAGGTTGGAAAAGACCCTTAAGATCATCGAGTCCAACCATGAACCTAGCACTGCCAAGTCCACCACAAAACCGTGTCCCTCAGCACTGCTTCTACACATCTGTTAAATACCTCCAGGGATGGTGACCCTGGGCAGCCTGTTCCAGTGCTTGATAACCCTTTCAGTGCAGAAATTTCTCCTAATATCCAATCTAAACCCACTACAGGCTCCCAGTGCGGAGCTGAGAACCATAAGCCCCACAATAAACGCCACGAGCTCTGCATTTCCACGTGGCCGTCTGTTTTATTTGGAGACCCTTTTGCACTCCCCAGTTTAATTCCCTTCCTTTACACAGTCATTCATCAGAGAAATTCGCTGCTCTTTAACTTTGCTTCGGTCTTGCCGATTACCCTCTCTCCTTTGCTGCTGCATCTTCACCCCATTCCTTGCTGCCCTCACGTTGTCGGTGCAACTTGTTCCTCCCCGTGCTTCCCTCAGGCGCCGCCTTCCCTGGGACCATTGCCAACATATTTTTCAGACGAATCTCTACCTCCTTTGCGCAGATTGAATTGGTCTTACGAACCATTTGCAATACAGCCGAGATGCGAAACCCTTCCTTTAAAAGGTTTTCCACAGAGCGATCATTAAAAGGGGTGAGGGCTCCACGGAGCCAGTGCCGTGCCGCACACACAAAGGCAAGGATAAGGAAGAGCAGCCAGAATATCGAGCCCACTGGGAGCTTTAGCAACATCCCACAAGACATAGCGCCTGCATTATCTTTATTTTCTCATTCCTACAAACCCATATTTACTCACTAAAAGCTTCCCTTTATCCCTACTCTGTAGGCCTCTGATTATTTCTTGCTGGCAAGAAACACGAGTGTCATCCAGGTCCTACGCGAGGAGGTGTAGCAGCTGCAGAGGAAGTGATTTTTCTTAATAATCAGCCCTGCGTCACAAAAGTTTTGTCAAGATTGGGACTGGAAATTGCCAGATTGTAATCGATAAACTGCAAAGGGAAACAAGAACTATTTTAGGATGCTTTTTTTTTAAAGGAATGAAAACACGGCAAGTACAGATCTGAAAAGTGACACTTGGGAGAGCAGTCAAACCACATCAGGATGTGAAGGAGTGACAGGAACAGCTTTAGGTAATTTTAAATTTGTGTAGCAGATCAATGAGAGTAAGGAAATCTGGTTTTCAAGCAGAGGCGATTTGTGTGTAGGAAAAGAAACTGGTGATAACGGAAAAATTAGAGGTAGAAAAGGAAGGCTGTCATGTAAATTCCCACTCAAAAATTACCGTTCGGGGGGAAAAAAAAAAAAGGCAATTCCCCCTCCCCACACAGCCAGCTCACCTGCCTGCACAGGTCAGCCCAAGGCAGCTTAACAGAGATGTAGGTATGCTCAGAGGTAACAAGGTGCGTCTCTCGCCCCGTTTAATGCTTTTATCTAGTGTTCCAACTGGCTATTTTCCATTAAAACTAATCATTTAATAGGTGTACAAATCTCTTTTACGAAGTAAAATCACGTGCTCCGCAATACCATTCGAGTTTGACCATTTTTGGTGACTCATCGAAAGAGATGTTAAACTGTGCGTGGATTTACTGGTAGTCGGTTATAATTAAATGATTAATTAACCCTTCTAATTTTGCTGGTTTGGGGTTACTTTTCATACACGTTTGATACCAGATAATATTCTGAGAAACATCTGGATCACTCTTAGGAAAACTCAGCCTTGTCTGCAGGCGGAGGTGGTGGGGATGGATGGAGGAGACAGAGATTTGGGAATTATGGAGTTGTTCAAAGGACACTTCCCAACGCGCCCATACACAATGCTGCCCGTAACCCCACACCTGTCTGAAAGCAGACATCATTGCCCTGATTTTCCTGACATATTTTCACAGAGATGCCAAGGGCGGTACCTCCCAAGATACCTTCACCTCCTTTGTCATTTCAATCAAATATCTATCTCTATATAATTGATCTGTCCCTAAAGATGCAGCCCCCAAGGCACGACCAGGGGACGACTTCTCCCGCAGAACACCACCTCTCTTCACATCACTTGCTCCAGCGACACACCTCTCCACCTGCACGTTGAAGTAGCCACGGTAAAAACAGGTATTCCTGCTGCGTCCTTGGCAAAAGGCCAGCGACTCCAGCCCCCGAAACTCCCAAAGAACTGCATCATAAATCTTGTGGGCTTAATTGATTTGATTTCGTTGGCTGGCAAACTTTTCAACGTTCAGTCTGAATGCGTGCTGGGCCAGTATATAAACTCAATAAAAAGATGATTCGGGGTTTTCTAATTCCTAAATGGCTTGCTAGGGAAAAGTCACAAGGTACTTTCAAAGTAATGTTCTGAATATCACCTGGCGAGCAGACCTGCACTCTCTAAATGTAAAAAAAAAAAAAAACCTGCTGCAGTAACAGTGCTGTTACTCATCAAAAATGGCGCTAAATATTTTGTTTTCCACCAATGTTGTGCCACCCACCTCACAAGTCCTTGTAACCACATTGTGGTGAAGTTGCTGGTAAGTCCACAGGAGTGGATGGGACATTACTATTAACATTGCCAGATGATACAACAGGGGTAAAGATCAAAAGTGATTTGGCATCTCAGAATAGTTTCTGATCCAGCCAGCTGGATTTCATAGAATCACAGAACAGTTTGGGTGAGAAAGGACCTTTTTAAAGGCCATCTAGTCCAATCCCCCCACCATGAGCAGGGACATCTTCAACTAGACCAGGTTGCTCAGATCCCCCTCCAACCTGACCTGGAATGTCTCCAGGGATGGGGTATCTCCCACCTCTCTGGGCAACCTGGGCCAGTGTCTCACCACCCTCAGAATAAAAAATATCTTCCTTCTATCTAGTCTGAATCTCCCCTTTTTTTAGCTTAAAACCATTACCCCGTGTCCTATCGCTACAGGCCCTGCTAAGAAGTCTGTTCCCAAATCTCATCTTTGATGATCCCCGGTACCTGCTCTGCAAAAAGAAATTGGGATGGGCCAGAAGCAACTTGTCCCTGCACTGTGGCAGCCTTAGAGCCTGTGGTGGTGACCCCCATCCTGCACGCTGCCCAAGTGGAAAGGGATCCAAGGCAAAGGCATCGCTTTTTTAGGCTGTTCCAGACACACAAAACCACAAAGCAAACCAGACATCACTTCCAGCTGTGCTGCGCGGGTAGGACAAGCTCCCAGAGAGTCAGGTACTTGAATTAAAATGAACCAAAATGCAGAGCAAGCTATCAAGAGCACCTGCGTTGTCTCAAATCGATTTATCCAATTAACAAGCTGGAGAAACATGTTAAGGTTTCCTTCCTATTTTTTCCAAGCCATTAAGAGTCAAAATTCAGCCAGAAAAAGAATTGCACCAAGGTCACCCTGGACAAAAGTTCTCCCTGCAAAAATCAAGTGTTTTCCTACTTGGTTGAGAGAAGAGGAAACAGATGTTACGATGGTTAATCTCTCCTGTAAGATTCATTCGAATTACTAGATGACCCAATGCCACAACAGCTAATTACCTCACAGTCTTCAGTATATCCATCTTCATATCCTTGTGAGGTAGGAAAGAGTGATTATCTTCATTTTACTGATGAGAAAATGAGGTACTAGGATACTGAGTGATTGAGATCAACACAGGAGGAACAGAAAAATACCGGACCCTGAAATTCCACGTTTTTTTGGGGTGTCAGTCTGCTCTGCCACCTCAGCCATCCTTCCCCGGGGGAGCGGTGGCACCCCCAGCCTCCTGCTTGGCCCTCACCTCATCACCAGGAGATGCAGAGATGGGAAGATGCTGCTAAATTACAAGCATGTGAGTGAGTCAGACTGAGATGCCCCCCTCCCCGCCCCGATTTAAATAAGGTGTTTGCTGCCACCTTGGGAGGCAATTGGCATAGGTTGCTCCATGGAGAGATCACTTTCTCACTTGGTTTTGCTTTAAGGTGTTTGTCCCCATCGCATATAAAACACTCTGGCCGGAACTGTATATTCATACTTTGCAAATAAAGGAAAAATACAGCAAGAGCCATGCGTTGTTAAAGGTATCACTGGTTATCCAGATGTTATTACTTTAAGTAGAGAGAGAGAAAGGGAGGGAAGGACTGGGGGAGGGAGCTGAGAAAATGAACAAACATCGATATTCCAAAGGAAAATGTTCATATTTCACATGAGAAAACAAGAGTCCTAAAACACGTGGATGATAAATGATGACAGTAGATGTGAATCACAAAATCACAGAATGGTGGGGGTTGGAAGGGACCTCTGGAGATCATCCAGTCCCACCCCCTACCAGAGCAGGGGCACCTCCAGCAGTTGCACGGGACAGCGTTCAGGAGGGTTTGGAATATCTCCAGAGTGGGAGACTCCCCCACCTCTCTGGGCAGCCTGTGCCAGTGCTCTGCCACGCTCACAGGAAAGAAGTGCCTCCTCAAGTTTAGATGGAACTTCCTATGTTCAAGTTTGTGCCCGTTACATCTTGTCCCGTCACTGGGCACCACTGAAAAAAGACTGTTTCCAAACCCCTGGCACCCTCCCTTTAAGTAATTATAAGCGTTGATAAGATCCCCCCCAGTCTTCTCTTCTCCAGACTGAAAAGCCCCAAGTCCTCCAGCCCTTCCTCATAAGAAAGATGTTCCAGTCCCCTCATCATCTTTGTAGCCCTTTGCTGGACCCTCTCCAGCAGTTCCCTGTCCTTCTTGAACCGGGGAGGCCCAGAACTGGACACACTACTCCAGATGCGGCCTCACCAGGGCAGAGCAGAGAGGGAAGATGACCCCGCCTTGACCTGCCAGCCACACTCTTCTTGATGCCCCCTAGGATGCCATTGGCCTTCTTAGCCACAAGGAGAAATCCAAGCATAGGTGACCAGGTGTAGTCCTCGGGGCTTGTCATGGTGATGCCCTTCTGCCTCTGCCTCAGGGGCAGGGAGGATTTGCCGCTCCTGCTGGAGCTCCTCACATCTCCATCACCAGCTGATGGGGTGGCCTTCACCTCCCCCAGGTCTACCAGAAAGGGGGCTGATCCACAGAGGTAAGGGCATCCCCAGTAAGCATTCGGTTGCTGCAAAGGACCAGATCCTGCAAAAATTGTAGCTGATTTTTTTTTAACCTTGAGGACAAAAATGTGATTTAAGTGCGGACCATCTCATTGAGTCCTGTGTTTTAGTTGCTTCTCATTCATAGATTTGTAGCACACGAAGCGCATTTCTCCCGCAAACGCCAGCCCGGTGCTCACGCCATCGCTTATTCACGTACTTTTTCAAACCTGACATCAAATAGAACTCACAGAGCTGTTATCAACACAAATACTAACTGGCTAAATAAACCCCCTGGAGAGATGTGCAATATGGCTTAGCAAGATATTGATCTCAATTTCCAAAATATGTGTTTAGCAGACTTTACCTTCACTTGTTCTTGCAGCTCCACCAATTAGAGAGGGAAAGGAGGAGCGGGGGTAACGCAGAGCAGATTTTTGTCTGCGCTTAGCAGGATTTTCATTTCAAGTGACAGAAGCGTGCCTATTCCTCTGACAAAACAGCAATTAAAAAAACAAAAGCAAAAACCTGCATCATTGTTTCCGGCACCAACAGATGTCCTTCAAGTGTTCATCTAAACAAATATTGCAAGGGTTATTGCAAAATGTTATGAACTCATATAAGGCAGTTGAAATGTTATGCTCAGTACATTCATCTGTGCTCACAATTACGAAACATGGAGAAATATGGTCAATAAACCTCACCCATGCATAAACAATTAAAAAACTGAGACTTGATTGGGATGAACCTAAAAAAAAAAAAGAAATAAAAAAAATCTTCTCATATATGCACCGATCTCTTTCTATGCATAATAAACTGATGTTTACACAGGATAGAATAAAACATTTGGCACAATGTTTGACTTTGCTTTGTACTGGAGGACTACGGAGCAATCCCCGAGTGTGAAGCAGGGGGCAAAGCTGAGCCCTTCTCCCCGACCCAGCTCACCAGAGACAAGGTCGTTCTTGTGCCAGGACCTGAAGGATAGACCTGGACAGCTTTTTTTTCCAGTAAAATTCATCTGATCTAGGGACTCTTGCCCATCAAAACCAAAATTAGTCATTGCAAAGAGCCGATTTTCAGGGAGTTCCTGGTGAAAAAGCTTTGAAATGGTGAAAAACTCTTTTTACAAGATCCTTAAAATGAAATACTGGTGTTCAATTTAAGCTGATTAAGTTGTTTCAAAAATGTTTTTCAGACTGACTGAAGGGAAACAGCCCAAAAAACACAGACGTACATTTTCTTTGGTTTAAATTACCAGTTCCTGCAAAACTCCACTTCTTTCTGTATTTACCTCAGAAAAACTTTCAAAACGTGAACATTTGCAGGAATGGAAAGATTGATCTTTACTTCTACTAACCATTGCGCTTATAACACCTTTCCTCTTCAAACCCATTCCTCACCTCAAAACCAGCCTTGCACACATGTGGCACCTCCTGTTACAGACAGCTCTCAAGCCTTCATGAATTAAACACTAATTTTTGGCTGGGGTAGGAGACCTGTGCTGGCCATAACTGCTGTACCCACGGACACTGCCGTGGCTTTCAATCCCACAGAAATCTCGCTGGTCCCCATCTCCGAGAGCTTAATTTTTAAATGTTTTTATTCACGTGCCAGTTTTGGCAGGTAAACCAGTACTGCTGCCTCACCTTGCAGATGGAGACTGGGACGCAGAGACCACCTCCACCCTAGAAAATTGAGGTATCTGGCTAAAAACACTCATCACCTCCTTCAGTGCAAGAATCCAAAATAAAACCCAGTTCCAACATTACCAGATCATCCTCCTTTCCTCTTCCATATGATGCCACTCTCCCGAATCGACAGTTCACACTCAGGCTGGTGCTAACCAGCCTGCAAGACGCAGAAGCAATCAGCTTCGTTAGCTTCAGTCTAGTTTACATGTTTGCCTGAACTGGCTGTATTTTATTAATCATGCCATAATCTCGCACAGTTTTCTGGAGAAAAAAGTCCCCATCCTCAGTTGAGCATCATCAGGGCTTCAAGGCACGCTTGCAACCTTCAGGTCCCTCTAGAAGGATGCTGGAAGAGATGCCACCAAAACCAGGCTCTTCTCCAGAAGGTGGTGGCACCGCAGGCTACGCCCCCTTTGCAAAAAAACCCCAACTTTTAAAGTGTTTTGCAATTTTGAGGGGCCTTTGATGACATTTAGCATTCCTTGAAAATCTCTTGCATGGGAAGAGAAGTAAAAGGATTAGGCAGGAAAATGTCACCATCTGAGCTTGTCTTGGGCCTCGGTGCAAGGAGGCAGCCGAGGCTCTGCTGAATATTTAGTGACTATTTACGGCGCACTGGGTTGAATATATCATCAACGCATTAAATTCTGCGCCGTCACTGGGCAGCCACGGCAAGGCAGAAGGCTCAAAAAAGCCTTTCGTGGATTTGGAGCTTTAAAACACGACGTCTACGAAAAACTGTAGATTAACTTGAATCTGAATGCGGACACGCTTACTTAAACCTCACAGGGAAACTTAATCAAGGGAGTTTAAACCTTTAGCGCAATTCCTGCTCCCAACACTTTGCCCTCCCAGGAAATCCACGTCCATTTTATTTGCTGTTTGTTAAAACGACAGAAAGCGGAGCGAAAGCAATTTTACCTTGTACAAAGGCAGAAGATATACAAAAGTTATAGGGGAAATGTAACCTTCTAAAGAGGAATTAATTTAGTAAGAGTGAAAAAATGCCAATAAAAAATATAGCACATGATGAGTATTTCAGTCCACTGAATATTTGGAATTGAGTGTGTTCTCTGCAGCGTCTATTTATCTCATACAAACAACATGGTGGTTTTAGGTAAATACAACTAAACCTGGGAATGGCTTACACTGATTTACTTCTCTGGGGGCAAAGCTGATGGCGAGTCTCTACCCACACGCACATTGATTCTGACACCCACCACAAATTAGGAGTAGAAGCATCTTGCAAAGCGGAATGTGAACCCTTTGCTACACCCATCCAACCACGGGACTTACCTGCATCCTTGGGCTGACGGGGACACTCCAAGGCATCTACTGTTCATCATTATTATTACGAATGATCACTGTCACAATACTAAAATAATTACCAGTATTATTAACAATCTTAATAATAATAGAGCATTGCTCATGCTGTTCATTAACTATTATTAATTATTAACAGTCACAAAGTGCCATGTTTTCTCAGCTCCCGTTTTCTCTACAGCCCGTAGCGGACCCAAAATTGTCATGATTTATATAGGTGAATTTAGCAGCTTTTTCAGACTTGATTTGACTGCGATATAAATCAACTCCCGAGCTTTCTGTTCAGGAATGAATTACTTGTTAACAGAATAAATATGTATTAGCAGATCAGACGTGGATAAGTTGTTGTTTGTCGCATTGCTCGCAGGGTATGATTCATACCGCTGTGCATGGGTTCGGCTGGCTGCGTTTCTGCCTCTCGGCATGCCGGTCACAGCCGAGCAGGAGGGGCTGGAGCTTGTTTGCAGCTCCCACCGCCCCTGCGTGACCCAAACTGAGCCTACACGGACCACACGTACCTCCTGCATATCTCGGGGGGCTTCAGGAGAGCTGGTGGCAGGGGACAGGGGTGGCAGGTGGGACTTGAGGAGAACAGACCCAGCTCTCACCATCTGCAAATACCCCTCTCCTTCACACTGGGAGATAACAGAAGAGTTGATAGGTGGATCGCGAGGATCCACCTCCAAGCTCACGTCTGCAAAAGCCGGAATTGCAAGGTACAGGGCATTTCTAAGTCTTCTTACTTCATCGTATTATTGCGTCAGTGTACAGAGGTGGGTTTAGTCGCCGCTTTTCCATTTCTATCCCTCCAAATTCCTTTTTTCAAAACCCTTTGTTGTTGTTGTTGTTTTAGGCTACTAATTCCTGGAGATGGGCAGGCTGGAACCAGGTGTGCAGGCATGGAGACACACATGGTCAAAGGTCTACCTGCTGGATCACCGATCGGCACAGCTAAACTCCCTCACCTTACCTTTTCAGCTGGGTGGTCCAAAACACTTCTTCTAGGATGAAAAAGCTGCCATAAAGTCAACAGGGTCTCAGATGAGGAGCAGCCATCATGGATGGGGACATTTCTGAACAGAATTGGGCAAAAGCTGCAATTTTCCTCCAAAGAGAACCTCTGCCTTCATGACGAGCTTTTGCTTCCTTCAAGCTTTTTTGGTTTTGCTTCTTTCTTGCTTCCTTCAAGCGCTGGGAAATCCTCCCATCTCCATGGAAAACATGCCTGGGATCATCTTTCAAATCCAGCACACTGGCCACTGCACCTGGAAAGCAATAACAGATATTTGACGCTCGGTGTGCCGAAAGCAGAGACAACGTTTCAGCAAATGACACTCTAACAGGAACCCCAGTGTGAATCAGCAAGAACGCATCTTTTCAATGATAACAGCTTAAATGAGTCTTTAATCTTTCACAAACACACACACAAAAAAAAAAAAAAAAAAAAAAAATNAGTCCTGGCCCTATTCTTACCAAGGAACAGCATTGGAAGAGCCAGCCTAAAATAACAATCCGGAAAAATCCAATGCATATGTTAAAATGTAATAATGAATTGAGTTTTCTCATTTAGTTTTCTCCAAATAATGGGAAAAATTGTACATGACAACTATGAAATGAAACATTGACTATTTACTTTCCACAAAATGGTAATTTCTTCTATTTGTTACAAAAGATCTAGGGACCGTGTCCCCATCCAGGAATGTCTGTCAAATTATAGGAAAAGCCTATACCTGACCATGTTTATAAAAAAAACAGCTATTAACTGGTTTAGGGAATGAAGAGGAAACCACATCATGGAAAAGATGAGATCTCACTGAACCTCACCACGAACATGCCACTTGCGAGGGGGTTTACTTGAATGTGGCGTAAAAACAAAGATAAAAATTAATTTAATAGCATCAACTGGCTTTCCCAAAGACACTGGATGATCAATGTCAGGACCAAGTCTGGGTAAATGGAGCTTTTTATAAAAAGATATTGTCCGTAAGTCCCTGATTTCGTGGATACTCACGTATGGATGGGAGTCTGTAGTTTTGTGGTGAGCATCTGCTGGCATCTCAGGTAACCTCCCATCATCTAAGACACCCACAGGGGTTGGCAGACATGACATGGAATTTAGAGGGGACATACCTAGGGTGGGAGCTAGCAGCTAAGGAGGATAACACAGTGTACCTAAACTGGGACAAAATCATAGAATGGTTTAGGTTGGAAGGGACCTTGAAGACCATCCAGTTCCAACCCCCCTGCCCTGGGCAGGGACACCTCCCACCAGCCCAGGTTGCTCCAAGCCCCGTCCAACCTGGCCTTGAACACCTCCAGGGATGGGGCAGCCACAGCTTCTCGGGGCAACCTGCGCCAGGGGCTCACCACCCTCAGAGTGAAAGATTTCTTCCTCATATCTAACCTAAATCTGCCCTCTCTATTTAGACAATTGACTCTGATTTGAAGCATCTCTAATTTTAGGCAAAGTGTCTAAATTGTGTCTAAAGTGTCGCAGCAGCACAACGCAGATATCTGACTTCCAGGATGCACAGAGGCCAAGGAACAGACCACGAAGTGCGTTGAGCACGTCAGCATCTGTCTCCATGCTCCTTTCTCCATATAGGCTGTGGGGGAAATTGGTGAATCCCCATGGATTCCTCTAAAATAGCCCAACATCTCAACAGCTTTTAAAGAAAGTTGGGTTTACCGAGCTATTAGCTTGTGTGCAATGCCTTCTGCATTCAGTGCTTCAAACCTCAGAGAAGACACACGTGAATTAATTTGCACCTTGGTTAACAGCAATTCAAAGCAATTACTTAATTTGAGCTGGTTAAAATATTCAGATCAAACGAGGAGGGGTAGAATGAAGGATGGGATCAGCCGATACAGCACAGCTGCTGTTCCAGCGTCAGGCACCTCCAGCAGACAGGGCTTCCCCTCTCAAAAAAAAAAACACCCCAAAACTCTACAAAAGTGAGAAGACCTGGGGCTTTGCCTTTTTATTTTTATTTTTGGCAGGGCACAGGCTGCCGGGGATTTACCAGAACAGCTTCTGTCGGATGCCTTCGCCTTTTCCTTCCCCTTGTGAAGGCTGCTCACTGGCATCCGCTTTTTTTTTTTTTTTTTTTTTTGAGGCTTTTGGCACAGGGAGACAAGGGGTCAGCAAGTTAACAAATTAGACATGTTCCACCTGGACAAGCCATCAAAAAGCTAATTTTACTTGGTCACGTTGTAACCTACCCTCTATAACTTGATACGTACCTAAATGATGGAAAGCACCACTCAGGTTCATAAAATATTTTACCGAGAGTAAAACAGATCTAATAGACCTATTTCTCATTAAAAAGGTCAATGCAGTGAACATCTGATGCTGTATAACTGTCTGATTCAATTTAGCAGGTCAAGCTTCACTAATCCAATGTCCTGATTGGGCTGAACTCATTTCTGCCGGGGGGGGAGAACTAAAAAATAGCAAGTTTCCAACAAACTGTCAAGATTATGTACTCCAACCCTATATTTCTACAAGGCATCAGCAGCACGTTGATCAAACCAAATCCACCCGTTCTGCAAGACCGAGCAGAAGTTTTACATATGGAATTAACACTCAGGATCGATAAACAAAGAGATGTAAATCCCGTCAAGAGTCAGAATATGTATTTACCTCAGCCAGGGGCAGAGGCAGCGAAAGTTTTAGGAAGAAGCTGATCCAAGCGTTGGGATTTGATGCAGCGCATGATGTTTTGAAATGTGTTGTCAGGTGTTAGAGCAGTGTCTCCTATTCAGCGCGAGGGATTTTGAGTGCTTTTGGGTTTATTTCTTATCTAGAACATGGGAATATTTGAAGGTTTGGGGGAGTTGCTTTTACTGCATGGTTTTTATGGCTTTTTTTTTTCCTCCAATGAGTTTGGATTTGCTTTTCTGTTTAGTCTTCAGGGAGGAGTTGACATCACGTCCTCATGCGTTTCCCATTATAAGGAATGGGAATTCCTCGTAGTTACATCATTTCTCACCATTACAAGGCAGCTCTCACCATCAGAGGGAAACCAGGATGTTCCCTTTCTTAGAATGCCTAAAAGCAAGGAAGGGAGGTGACCTTTGGGGGACACCGCAAGCCAGGATGTCCCCAGGGCTCTGGGCAGGGGGAGACCCCAGGAGCGGGCGATGCTTTGGGCTCTTCTCTGCATTTATGGCACAAATACTCATTTTCAGCAAAGACAAAGCCGCTTAGCACAGAAACCCCATCGACGTGGCTCGGTCCAACCCAGAATTTACAATGTATTAATTATTATTCCAATAAAACAGATTTTTTGAAAGGAAAAAAGCCATCTTTGCAGCAATGTATTGTAACAGGAGTAAAACCTCATCAACCGGTTGTCCACGCTTGGGGATCCAAGCGCTGCACAAACTGCTCTCAGTCAATTAAAAGCACTTACAAGCTTTGCTGGGAGGCTGCACGGGGCGAGAGAGCTGCCAAAGAGGGAAAAGGGAAGCAAGACATTTTTAAACAGCACTAGAGAATATGTCAATAAGCATCTTACCAGATTAGAAAGACTCTAAAGGAGTCAAATGTGCATATCCGAAGACTTCAGAGGTAATTGCATTCTCCCCAGGCAAGGTCGGCCCAGCTTCCTACTGGGGAAACTGAGGCAGGTTTCAATTAAAGGTGTGAAAGTGAGCCAGAATTCTTTGCCTCAAATGAACCTTAATTCTTTGCTCCACCAGCACCGTAATTTACTAATCACCTACTGGATCTGCTACATACAGTTCGGTATCAAAACCTGTCGCCTAACATCCACCTTCCTCTGACGGGCAGCTTACAGCTTTGGCAGGCTGCTCCCCATGAGACGTACGTGTAGGACAGTTCATGGCCAGTTCGCATCCTGCAGGTATCTCCACACCACAGCTTTTCTCCACTGAATGCCGCTGACGTTATTCCTGATGACCCGGAATGCATTTTCCCGGTTCCTTTTTTGCATTGCCCTCCAAACCAATGTCCCTTATTGTGACACTTTACCCACAGAGGCAGCGAATGAGAAATCACCATCTATGATCTCACACCTTGGAGACCAGGCTGGGAAGATCATGACCATTCACACTGCCTCACTAGGGTCTCGGTAACAGACTGGAATAAAACTATGGCAGAACTGGATCATGGCACAGCATAGAAAACCACCGGTACAAATCTATCACTCCTGCAGCCACGCTAAGAGAAATGAAGATGTATGGGCATCTCGTGTCCAGATAATTTGCTTTCCTGGGCACCCTCAACAGATACACGAAGCTGCAAAGAAGGAAAACCCACAAGCATAAAAGAAGTCCTAAAAGTTAGCACAACCTAACAACTTTTAAGTACTGAGCGAGTTATTTAGTGTGGCAGCCCCTTCCCTCAAAGCAATTATATGCCCAAGCAACTAGGGGCTGAGCAGCTACCCTGAAGGAAAACAAAACTGCATGTAAGTCTTGTTTGGGAGTGACCGACAGACCATCAGCATGACATATTGCAGGGACAAGCCATTATGTACCTCCTTCCAAGCCCAGAGCCACGGCAAACTGTGCGAGGGCTTATCAGCGAGCAAACAAACAGGGCTTTGCTGTTCATCCGCCGAGAGCGATGGGGCTGCTTTCCGATTTAATTGCACCCAGCTTTTCCCACCCAGGGCTCTCTTTTTAGGGCAGAACGTCTATTAATTTCGTGAGGTCACCCCAAGCGTTTGGAATGCCGTAGCCAGGCTGAAGTGTTTCTACTCTGGAATACATAGGTCTTTAAAAAACAGCAATAATATTGCTGCGTTGTGTTCACAGGGGGATGGATGATAGCAGGAGATGGTGGTGGGACCCCAACCAGAGAGCACTCAGCTCCATGAACCTCCAGCACTTCATCTTTAACGTCCCCAAACTGGTGACGTGCACCATGACTTTGGTACATGACCCCTGCAGCCCCTCACGCAGCAGGTGCCTCCCTGGGGGCTTTCGTGTCTGTTGGGGTCTTTTTCCCAAGAAAGGACAGATTTTTCTCTGTCTCCAGCACGTCACAAGCTGCTGGCTCAGAGGTAGGTAGACCATCTCAAGCCACAGTTATTTCAACACATCTTTATTTCCAGGGCAGGTTTCCGCTGGCCAGGAGAAAGCAATATTCCTAATGTGGTCTAAACTGCAAGCACATACTAAATAAGGAGAGCAAAGAATTTCAACCTTCTTCCTAATTACTATCTGCCTAGTCAATTTTTTATGCCAAATATAAAATCTTGATCCTTCTGCGGCTGGACGGGGTTCACGGCTGCAAGTTAAAGTACAGAATTTCAGAATGGTTTGGGTTGGAAGGAACCCCCCCCCCCCCGCCCGCCATGAGCAGAGACATCTTCAACTAGACCAGGTTGCTCAGAGCCCCCTCCAACCTGACCATCAATGTTTCCAGGGATGTATACAAGTATATAGTATTTATATAGGCATATGCACACACCTGTATTATACACACAGTTATATTTATTAGATTAGATATTAGGAAAAAAAAATTCACTCCGAGGGTGGTGAGGCACTGGCGCAGGTTGCCCCATCCCTGGAGGTGTTCAAGGCCAGGTTAGACGGGGCTTGGAGCAACCTGGGCTGGTGGGAGGTGTCCCTGCCCAGGGCAGGGGTGTTGGAACTGGATGATCTTTAAGGTCCCTTCCAACCCAAACCATTCTATAATTCTGTATTTGTACCAATGCGCATGGCACAGCTGTTGACATGAGCTGTAAGACCTTGAGAGAAGACAGAGAAAGACCTTTTTGGGGGAGCAGTGAAGAGGAGGAGAATTGTCCAACTCATGGCAATAGGGGAAGGGGAAAAGACCTCCAGCAGTGCAGACATGCCACAGGCCGTCATGCTCACAGCCTCACCGGGGCAGCAACACAGGGGAGCAGCAGCCTCCTTCCATGCTTTCACCATAGAAAATGTTGACCTTTCATGTTAAGCTGGTTTTTAATACAAATATTTTCTAGCATGTATTGTAGAATAACACTTCTGAAAGGTCAAAATGGAAATGAAATAGTTCGGCTTTATCCAAGATGTTTTTTTTTTTTTTTTAAAGTGAACCAAAACTTCCCCCTTTGTGGGAATTTTCTGCGTTTTCTTTCCTGGTGTTGAACAAAGCTGATTTCCAAACCCTGGGTAGACCAGGGAGCCCTGCCATGGGAAGGAAGCCTTTGTGTTATCTTCCAGCTCTTTACCTGCACTTAGTAATTTAGCCAAACTCACCTTCCCTCTTCTTTCTATTTACTTCCTCATTAGGAGTTTAAAATACAAATTAGGAAACTACAGGAAATACAGCCTATGGACACACCAGGACACCATTAAGGGCTCAGGAGACATTATGCACTCGAG
The DNA here is from genome assembly GCA_013398815.1 of Ibidorhyncha struthersii. NCBI lineage: Eukaryota > Metazoa > Chordata > Aves > Charadriiformes > Charadriidae > Ibidorhyncha > Ibidorhyncha struthersii. The sequence continues at coordinate 966,827 of VZSZ01012048.1, forward strand.
GCATCGCCTTCTGCTCTGCACCATCCCAGGGCTGGATCCCATTGGCTTCAGATGGATTGTGCACCCGTAGGAAAGCACCTATACATGGGCATGTATACACAGGAGCACGCAGGGCAGTACACGCGCGCAGGTCCGCACCCTCCTTCCTTGGCATTTGGGGGTCCACCACCCCCTCGGCCAATTGGGTGGGAGCACCAGGTCCTGTCTCCTTCACACCGCTCCCCGCTGCTCTGATAACCCGAAATGCCACCTTCCGCCAGGCCGTGGACCCTCCATCCCTCATAGTCCCACAGCAGTTCTCCAGGGCAGGACTGTCCTTTCCCTATTTCCCTGTAAAGTGCCGGTGCTGCGGAGCCTTTCCAGCCCTCCCGTGGTCCCATAAGGGCTCCCGGGTGAGATGCCGCTATGTGTAAGGGCGCAAAGACACAGGAATTTGAAGGGGTTTTGACAGAGCTTAAAGAATACATTTTTTAAGTCATATTTAAAGGTGCCATCAGGACCGTTCAGTTCCCCCCAGTTTCAGCTGGTGGGACAGGGACTGATCCATGCTGTCCCTTAGACACTTGCAGAACATAAGTCGGCAACGCAGCTCAACCCCACGCAAAGGCTAACAGGCTCACGATGAAGCACCCAAGATGTTTCCCATTAAGAGAGGAAAGAAGCTACACCCTTGCCCATAACCTGGGTGAGAGAGACTTCATCTGAGCAAACCTGTGCAGTTACTGCCACCCGTCTGCAAGAAACTTTAATCCCAGCTGGAGAGGGCTTCCCAAGCAGCGATGGGGACCAAGCCCATCCCACCAGTGGGACTGAAGTGACCCCAGAGCATCACTGGTCCCAATCTGTGCCAACAAGCAGGGGCTGACAGCCTCACGCCGACGCAAGGATATTCACACGCGCATCAGCATCCTAGCAAACACTGCTAAAGCCTCGTCTTTAACTCCACGATAATGAAAACCAAGGTAATAAATGCTAAAAGGAACTCAGGAATTTTCTGCTGCCAAGGACCCAAAGAGGAGCTGAGATCCCTCCTGCAAACTCTACCACATGATATCGTACAGCAGAGTTACCGGCTTTTTACTGGGAGCCTGAAGCCATCGCATTATGTTGCTGAGCTGCCTCAGTGAACAGCAGACCAAATTAATAACATCAAGCCCACCAGCATCTTAGAGAGTCAAAAGGACACAGGGACCACAAGGATGACCGATAGGACAGGGGATAATGCTTTTAAAGTAAAAGAAGAAAGATTCAGACTAGATATAAGGAAGAAATTGTTTACACTGAGTGAGGGCGGTGAGACACTGGCCCAGGTTGCCCAGAGAGGTGGCAGATGCCCCATCCCTGGAAACATTGCAGGTCTGGTTGGACGGGGCTCTGAGCAACCTGGTCTAGTTGAAGATGTCCCTGCCCATACCAGAGGGGTCAGACTAGATGGCTTTTAAAGGTCCCTTCCAACCCAAACTATGATTTACATCAACAGATGAGAAACAAGAGTTCAGCCCCAAACCCCTCTGCCAGGACAGCAGTGATGCCCACAGCAGGGCACCTCCACACCGCAGCCATCAGCTGGGACCACTCACCACTCTATGCCACCCCAACACCCCCGACACCCCGGCAACAACCTGCCTTCACCAGAAACACCAAATATTTGTTATTAGCACCGTTGTTGCTGCAGTCCCTGCATTGCACCCACACTCCTCAGCCCCGTTTCTGAGCACAGCCCGAGCAGAAGCTATTCTCTTGCTAACAATCAATAAATAGATCAAGGGTTATAGCTAGAGGAGAAAAAACCAACACAACACAACCTTTACAGCAGGGTTTTGTGCAAAGCAGAATTCCAGGTTGCGAACACCAGGATCACTGAGCAGGATGTGTTCAGGATCCCGACTTCTACACAGATATGTAAGCAGTGTCCTTAGCGCAAGCTCTAAGATGCTGCAATTGCTGCTGGAAAGAAACCTCATCTTTCCCCATCCTGGTCCCACCTTTGAAAAGTACAGCTGGTTCCCAGGGGGCTTCACCCAGCAGAGACGTTCACCCCACAGCAGCGGGAGGTTCCGCAATCCATCAGGCAGCAGCAAATCCGGTCCGGGATCAGTGACAGCAAAAAATGTGGATGCCCATAGAAAGACCAAGCAAAGAAGAGATGATTTCCAGAGCCTGGCAGGGAAACAACTTCCTTACTTTGCTGTGATGGTCGCTAAATAGTCCAGTTTGTTAATTTAAATTGCACATTGCAGTCAGAAAGGAAAGAAAGGGATATTCTTTATCCTTACCCATCTATTATTTACCTAGTACTCAAAGTCTGCTAGGCAATTAATAACCAGCTCCCGGAAAACCAGCAAACCTGCATCCTCACCCCAAGCATCTTAACTGGGAGCTCCACAGCCACCACTTCACTGCAGATGGGGAGATCCTGATGCGCTTTTTCTTCTAATTTACATTGAAAACAAAACAAAACAAAAACAAACAAAAAAACCCACAAACCACCCCAAACTTCCCTTGAAATACAGTTCCAGAGAGGGAAAAGCACTGTATGAAAGGGTATTATTTTTTTTCTTTCTTTCTTTCTGAACTTTCCAAGCGGAGCTGTGCCTGGGAAGCCGAGGCCAAGGATTACAACTGCTGTTCCACAATCATTAATATTGAATCCGGGTGCCCTGGCCAGCGGCTCACAGCAAACAGCAGAAAGCCGGGGCTAGCTTGAAGTGCTTTGTGCTGGTTGGAGAAGAAATTAAACCTGACCCAGGATAAAAACCTGGAAAAAAAACCCAATACTTGATCCGGTACAATGCTTTCCGGTACAAAATCAGCCCAATAAAAATAGTTTCCACCAGCAAACTGAGTTGGCGGTGCATCAAGGTGGCCACCAGCAGGAACCTCTTTGTGGGATGGTCTCCAAGGAGAGGCTTGGTACAGATGAATCCCCATCTTCACGAGATATTTTCTCATCTTTTCTACTTGGAACACAGGGTCATGTAACAGTGACTGTTGAGCGCTGCAAAATGCTTTTGACATTTCGACAGCTCCACCCTTCGGGGACTGGTGGCCTATTTTTGTTCTCCCTCAGTTTATGGTCTCAGATGTTTGCCTTAAAGTGCCTCCTGAAGGGCTTCAAGGGGTCAAGTCCAAATTGAAGACAATTGCCCATGATGAACGCCATATGATGTCACACAGCTGACTGTGCGGGCTGGCTCTTCCTGACCTCAGTGGTGATGTTAACATCGACACCGGGTGCTTTACCTGTCCCAAAGAAAACCACGTGTGCTGTACCCAGCAAGCCACCTCCGTGGCATCTCCTTTGCTCTCACCCCACCGAGGGCTCTCGGATGACAAGGGGTTTTGACCCAAAAAAAGTGAAGGACCCAAAACTTGTTTAGGATTGATCCCTCTGAGCTGGGTGAAGAGTTAAAAATTTTCAATTATTTGGATGAACCCCAAACTACACGTATTAATAAAAGTAAATACACAAAATTAAAGAAAAAATTGCTTCAGGTTTTTTGCACTGATTTTTCACCTTTTTGAAAGAATAACTAAGGTCTCGCTTCTCAGCGAGGGGGAGTCACTTTGAACCTATGGGTCGAGCTTCTTTGAAACGCCTTTTGGAATAGGACATTTGGGCAAGGCTTACATCTCTTCCCAAAATGCTTTAGTAATTGGAATACGCAACAAATCTTACATGTAACGGTGTGAGCTTCAGCATTTTCCGTTGGAAAAACGTTAGTTGAAAAATGTATCGACCTGCTCGGGACGAATCCTGATGCAGTACGAGGGTCTTTAATACAAGAGGTGCAGTTTTATCAGCCACGATCACTCAGGAGGGAGCTATTGCTAAATTAAACACTGGCAACGCACAGACTCATGTCTATTTAAGGAATGAACACAGATCAAGGCAACTGTATGATTTACCCAAGTTCACGCTCTGGGGGTTTGCTGCTAAAACCAGACAGACGTCCAAGCTCAACTCCTTGCTTCGGATCATTCGACATCTCCCTGCTATCAGGCAGGGACGTGTACAAACATTTTGCCTTTGACTATGTTTCCATTTTGCAGCGTTATTTCAGCACGACATCAAAACCAAAGGGGGGAAAAAAATAAATAAATCTTTGACAGCAATCCAAAAGCAAAAATGCAAAGACATCTTTAACAGCAGCAGCTGTAACCTGCTGAGCTGAACCGTGAACCAGCTGAACCATGAACCTCTAACACTTGATACCAGAGGTTGCACTCAAACTTACTAAAAGTTTAGAAGGAGCTTTGAAGTTAAACACCATTTTCAGCAAACCTTGAGATGAAGCCAAATGTGATTAATCCCACTTTACTTGGGGCTCTGGAAGAAAATTGCTTTGCTATTTAATATAGTTTTTGATACAGAAGCAAATTCAGGCCATTTTTTTTTTTTCAGAAGACAAAAAAAAAAACCAAACAAAAAACAACCAAACCCAGCCGCATTGCATCTTAAGCTCAAATAGTCATCAGGAACAACAATTAAAATTCCTGCAGCCAGAGTCAAGCTCCACTTGCAGCCCAGGGTTCTCAGCCCACAGGGGTATTGATTGGGAGAATCAATTTTGCATATAAATTAAAAAAGGCGTAATCATTAAAGCATATAAGATTTAGTTATAGGGGCAGAACCACTGTGTCGTGCAAAGAGACTGCGACAGGCTGAAGTTGGGGAATGGGCTGAGATTTAAGGTGGGGGAGAGATTCCCAACACCCACTGGTTCTTGGTAGGGCTCAGGAGAACAATTCCAATAAACATCTTGATAAAACAAGCCAGGACCTCTGTGAAAAAGCACTGGTGTCTTAAAGGACTTTGACAATATGGAGTATTTAAAACCTGACCTCTCCAAGTACAGGTTTTGGTGGTCACAGCCACGATTTAAGAAAATGTAAGTCAACACTCTAGGCTGAACTGCTGTAGATGGGGAAGCTTTTTCTCTAATGAAACTGCTATCAAAGGGCCCTCCGTAAACAGACATCTTTCACAGTGCTTCCCACCTTCCCCTCCCAGTCCCCTTCTGCGACACTCTAGTGCTGGGAATCCCCATCAGGTCCTCTCCTCCCTGTGGAAGGTCACCTCACAGACACTCCCCCCCCCCTCCAGAAAAACCTTCAAACCTCTCACTAAATAAAACAGAAATATCACAGAACGGTTTAGGTTGGAAGAGACATTAGGACCATCTAGTTACAACCCCTTCCACTAGACCAGGTTGCTCCATGCCCCATCCAGCCTGGCCTTGAAGACCTCCAGGGATGGAGGATGCAATATTCCGAGTGAGGTCTCACAGAAAATAAAATATAAAGGAAAATGGGAGAGAGAGGTGCCAGGCCTTACCTTCCCTGCTAATTTTTGGACAGTTCATTGCTATTTTGCACGGTCTTCAGCAGCTGCCGTTGGAGCGTCTGCAAGAGCTGCACCCTCTCTCTGACCTGGCTGAAAGGTTTAGAGGATCAACACATTTCTGCGACAACAGCCTGGTGGGATGGGTAAGCTGCAGCTGGGCAAAGCAATGACATCCGAGGCTCTTTGGAGGCTGCATGATCCCATCTCCACTTTGCTCCCCTTGGAGAACTGCGATTTATGACTTTTGGCCCGAGATAGAGGTGGTCCAACATTTTCTGACCACACTATTGCACCAAATAAGAGTTAATCAAACCCAAACCCTTCATAAAAATGTTTGCCGCAAAGATGATATTTCTGAGGTCCACTTGTGACAGCCTAGAAGGTAAGGTCCTCCCTGGGGACAGCACCCTGAAGGGCTTGGAATCGCAGTGACAGCCGGAGAGGAGAACCACAAACCTCATCGCCTGCCACAGCCTCCTCACAACCGCAGGAGATATCTGCGGTAAAGCAGCACTGCTGTCAGCACGGCTGGATGGATTAGTGAATTAAAATACAATGGTCACAGCTTCGATATTTTTAAATAAAACCAATAAAACCTCTCCAGCAGACAGCGTAATGAAGAGAGCTACCTTATTAAAAATTAAATAGAAACAGCAAATTATCTCTAAGCCATTTTACAAACATTCATTAAACACTCCGACAAATAGTATATTAATAAAACTCACCAGCAGCCTGCACAGTAAGTGAAAATAATGTTAACAGCAAAAGTAAATAAGACTTTTTACCATTTATTTAGCAAGCAGAAACTGATGAAATGATGGGCAAATGAGTTAAATGCCAAGATAAGAAGCAAGACTTCAGGTTATTAGAGCTATAGGGCAAACATGGGTTTGGTTATTTTGGCCAGGAGTGAAGAGGGTACTTGTGACAAGAGCAGCAGTGGAGCCCCAGAACTGCCGTTCAGGAGCTCCTGGCCATGCTGGAGAAATGGGCCAGGAGGAACCTTGTGATGTTCAACAAGGGGAAACGCCAGGTCCTGCCCCTGGGGAGGAACAGCCCCATGCACCAATACATGGTTGAGGTGAAGTCTGCAGAGAAAGACCTGGGGTGCTGGTGGACACCAAGGTGAACATGAGCAACCTCCCTGCACAGCACTGGTGAGGCACACCTGGAGAGCTGGGTCTGGGCTCCCCAGTACCAGAGAGGCAAGGACATACTGGGCATACTCTGGATATAGTTGAAGACTGGAGGCAGGTCACCTAGAGAGGTTGTGGAGTCTCCATCCTTGGAGATATTCAGAATCCAACTGGACACAGTCCTGGGCAGCTGGCTGGGGCTGATCCTGCTTGAGCAGAGGGGGGACTGGACACTTCCCAGAGGTGCCTCCAACCTCAGCCGTTCTGCGATTCCCTTCAATAGGCCATTCTCAAAGGCTGGCTTTATCTCCAGCAGGAAGGTTGGAGAGCTGTTGCTTCGCTTGATGAACCATTTCAAGCTTTCCAGATTAAATCGTGGACTTCACTAGGATGAAGATGAAATATTTTAACGGACGTTGCACAAGGCTGGAAAGGCCATATTTTTATTGTTATTGTCAGGCTGTCAGAGAATAACTCGTTTTGGCCAGGTCTATAGCACACAGAGCTATCACTAAGGAGACCCAGATATGACGGATGCCTGGGGAAGGGTTGGGGAAGCCTGTGGGATACCTATTTATCCAGATCAGGGAATTACCTCCAGGTCTCTAAAAAAGAAATGCTACACAGGGACTGGGTTCATATAATCCAACTCAGGCTGTTAACTGCAGCTATCTTCTCACACCACAGAGAAAATAAACTCTAAATCTAGTTTCCAGTGGCGCTACAGTCACAATCCCTTCCCCATTTTCTGACACAGACTCCTGCAGTATGGTAAGTGACAATTTCCGAGACGGATATTAAAGCAGCCTTTCTCAGAAGCTCGCCAGCAGAAGTCAAGAAAGATTTCTTGTGCCAAATCATTTTCCTAACAGAAGGTAATTATTAGCTAAATCTTGCCCAAACGCTGTAGTGGCAAGAAGGTCTCTGACAGAAGAAGGTTTAAAAAAAAAAATTAACTGATCTTTAGGGTCTGCAGAAAGTGCTGGAGCCAACGGGAACCAGCAGAGATGTTTAATAGGTGCATAATATATACATATTAACATATATGGAAATAAGAGACAATGTATGTGTGTATACATATAATATAAAGCTCAGACGCACGTGCATTTTCCCAAAGCAAGGGCACAGCCATTGCTCTTGCTGTAGGGCACTCATGTACCAACCTGCTCTCCGCATCGGCTTTGGAGGTCATGAGCCCCATGGAACAGATCCTGCCCCGGCAGCATCCCACCATCCCCAGAGCTCTGTTCAACTGAGAAGTCATACCAAGAAAAAAGAAAACCAAACAATATTTTTTCACCAGGTTTTCCGCCTGCTTCAGCAGTGCCTCGTCCTGCTGGAGCACAGCAGCAGGGGCTGCTCAGAAGCCTTAAGCGAATATAATAACTATAATAAAGTTAATGAAATAACTATGAACTCTGAAAATCTCCCTTTTGTTCCCAGCTTGCTTGGTTATGTCAGCGCCAGTCAAAAACGGGTGATTGGCAGGCAGCTAATTTTGCTGTCAGCTCACGTGTGCAGCTTTCCGGGAGTCAGCCCCCTCACCACTGGTGCCCACCATCTCCACCCACGGTACCACAAACTCATGCATATCCTTGCTGGTCACTTGCTTACCACTGTCCCAGAGTTGGCTTTTGGAAAAAAAAATAATATAATTGGGAATCAGCAATGTTTGTTTCCCAACATGCTCTCACACACACCGACAATAATACACAAATAAACCAGAGATGTCCATGCGGGAAAGGAAGAGGAGAAATGGGGGAAGTCCAGAGGGTTCTTGAGCTCAGAGGCAATTCAGCGTGCCACAGATTAGATCTCCCGGGCTGCGATGCCCTGTCAATAGGAATAATCAGTAAATCCATAGCTACCTTTTTAATTACGTCAACACTCCTGCCTTGGGAATGCCAGTCCCCAGCCGGCTGCTGGCTCTGCAGGTGGTGGCAGAAGTCACCCAAGGGGAACAGAGCGTTCGCCCCTTTTTCTGACATGGTTGGTTGGGTTTTTAAACAATCTTATCTTCAATTTTTTAGTCTCCGTTGGTTGCGTTCCCACTGTTTTCCAGGAAGGTTTACCACAGTTAATCACACACGCAAAAGGCATAAGATAGAGAATGGATCAAGAGCAGCCCTGAGAAGGACTTGGGGGCGTTGGTGAATGAGAAGCTCCACATGAACCAGCAATGCACAATCACAGCCCAGGAAGCCACCCGCACCCCGGGCTGCATCAGAAGTGAGGCCAGCAGGGCAAGGGAGGGGATTCTGCCCCTCTGCTCCGCTCTGGGGACACCCCACCTGGAGTACTGCCTCCAGCTCTGGAGCCCCCAACGTAGGAAAGACATGGACCTGTTGGAGCAGGGCCAGAGGAGGGCCACGAAGATGCTGCAAGGGCTGGAGCCCCTCTGCTGGGAGGACAGGCTGAGAGAGTTGGGGGTGTTCAGCCTGGAGAAGAGAAGGCTCCGGGGAGACCTCAGAGCCCCTTCCAGTGCCTAAAGGGCACCTACAGGAAAGCTAAAGGAGGACTTTTTTCAAGGGCATGTAGTGATAGGACGAGGGGGAATGCTTCAAACTGGAAGGGAGATTTAGGTGAGATATTAGGAAAAAAAAAATTCACAACGAGTGTGGTGAGGCACTGGAACAAATTGCCCAGAGAAGCTGTGGCTGCCCCATCCCTGGAGGTGTTCAAGGCCAGGTTGGACGGGGCTTGGAGCAACCTGGGCTGGTGGGAGGTGCCCCTGCCCAGGGCAGGGGGGTTGGAACTCAATGGTCTTCAAGGTCCCTTCCAACCATTCTATGATAATACCACTGCAGTGCAGACACTGAAACACTTTTTCCCCTATACTTCGGTTTACACCTAGATTTTGGTGGTTTTATATTTTACCAAAACACCATCTTTCTCCTGCTATTTCCCTTTTTCAGCACCAAAATGGCACCACCAGTAAAGCCATCCCTGATCCTATCACGTTTCCATTTGACTTGGGCAGCGCAGGTTACATAGCAACATCGACAAAGGGAGAGCATAAAAACATCACAGACTTTATTCTGAGAATAGCTCGGAATGAGCACAGGTGCCGAAAGGCTTGCTGGAGCAAACTGGCTGAATAGCAATGGTTTAAAATATTTGTCCTTTGTCATAGATAATTGATCTGCCAATGTCTGCAGTTTTCCAGGACCGCTGCTGTAGATCTCATCTGAATATTTCTAAAGGCTAAATCCTCCCATCAGGTCTGCTGGGAAACCCCTGGATCTGCAGGTTAAACGGGATATTATCTCAGGTGTAAGATGCAAAGGGAGATCCTACCAGCCACTTTTGGGTTTCTCTCCCTCTCATACAGGTAACGCAGTTGAGTTCGTGTATCATTTTCCACTTGGAGCTTAAAACTCCATGCCTAAGCCAAAAAGAGGAAGGGTGGCATGCAATGCCACGTAAACCCTATTTGCCAGTAAGAAAGCTAACTATCCCAGCCAAAACCAGTACAGCTACTCATGCAATTTACAGTTTTGCTATCAACATAATCAAATGCCCAAGCATGCCAGTAGCCCCATGTCCCAAATACCTACAATCATGAGAAAAAAAACAAACAAACAAACCGACCCACCCTTATTTTTTTTTTCTTGAACACCCCAGAGGTCTCTCTCTGAGAATACATTCCCAACGCCCCGGTTTTAGGCTCTCCAGTGAACTTTTTCTTTTGGAAACACTGCTGCCAGTCAAATTGTGAAATATTGCCAGCAAACGGAACAAACCCAGCTCAGGGCTGGAGTTTCACTATTCTCAAATCACAAGAGCAGCGAGCGCCGGGGCAGATCGCTCTGTATCAGGTTAGCTCAGCCCTGCCAACCTCACCGAGAGACTCAGCTCCTTGCCAGCGCCGCCAAATTGCTACAGACTTAAAACACAGTCTTGGCACGCTAAACCGTCCCCTCTAGGTCAGAAAAAACAACAACGCTTTCCTAGGGGGAAGGAAAAACCTGTTCAGCCCATACGCCCAGTGAGACAGGAGCTGCTCAAGCATGGCACTCTCCATCCCACCACATGGGAAGCAGAGCCCGGCTCCCTTTGCCTCACGCAGGGAAATAAATGATGCCCACGGATGCACAAGCCATCCTGCTCCATCTGTACCTGCGTATTAAAAGCTGTGGCAAGCAATATCCCTGGCTGACACCGCTGCTGTCATTAACCTGGTCCCTGGCTCAGCTTTCCTCCCAGCCTGTGGGCAATTTCTTGGAGAGTTCCCAGTGGCTGCTCATGGCCTGAGGGACTGGCGTGCACCCCCAGGGTGGTACCCGGGGTTCAGGGGAGGACCGGGTTTGGCTCTTCCTTCCTCCTTCAGTCCTACATCCAGAAGCATCAGCACCAGCAGGGATGTGGCCCAGGACAGAAAAAGGAGGAGCCATCCTTTCAGGGCACACATCCCATTGGGGTGTCTGTACAATAGGGGCCAAGGAGAAAATGGGTACCCCAAGATTTTCCCAAATGATGGGCTTTTGGAGCCTAGTATTTTCTTAGAGTCTCCTGTCTCCTCATAGACCAGAAGGAACTGGGGAAAAAGAAAAACCACCAAACAAAACCCTCACCAGGCTGGGCAGGTTCTTCATCTCTCAGTCCAAGATCCATGAAGGATGAAAACTCTCACTGTAATAAGCTCTCCTGGGAGAGTTTGAGCAGGGCTGGGTGGGCAGAGGCAGCTGCAATTACAGCTGGCAGTAATGTAAATCCAGTCCCAAAAGAACCAGGGAATGGGCGAAAGCAGCCTCGGGGCAGTCAGAAGCCACTGGTGAAGACACCAAAGTGATGATTTCAAAGGATGCAGGGGCTTCTTTGAGTTGATATAACTGAAAAAAAAAAAAAAATAAATATAAATCTTCCTTTGCTTCCCCAGTCAACCCAAAGACCCTTGTGCTAAGCACGGCAAGACAGCAAGAGCACTTGCTTCAGCTGTCTGCAAGGACACTTCCCTTTAGCACAGGGGTGGAAATACTCAAAGAACATATGTATCTTTAAACACATGCAAAAAATTAAATCTGTATCCTTGAACTAAAAATAAAAAAATATATACCCCTTTGAAGAAGAGATCTGAGATGGCTGGAGCACTTGGGGAGCTGCAACACATGGTGGCTCCTGTCCCCATACGTCTTCGCTGTGTCAATAGGGGCTCGTAGGCTTGTCTGGCCAGTAGCAGCCCTACCATCAAAGACTTGATTTTTCTCTCTGCTCAGGAGAGGTTTCACCCAGGAAATTGCTGCTGAAGGACTGCAGCAGAACAGAGGAGCTTCCTCACCTGCCATGCAAAGCCATGAGCTTGCAGAAGAGACACTTCCCTGCCCGGGGAGACGCAACTGCTTGTTTTCTTTGAGAGCGCTGTTTTAAAGGCTCCTACTCTGTCTTCTTCTAAGCCTCTGCTACAACTACAGCTCTTGGCCCAGGATAAGAAAAAAAAAAAAAAAAATCTATTAAAACTCTACCTAAGGGATTCAATACCTCCTTTGAACCCCATCCATGGTTAGTATTAGCAAACTTGAAGCCAGGCTTTGCCTTACAACCTGCCCTAGCTTGCCCTCCTTTAGGCATAAAGGGAGCCTCTCGGAGAGCGATGTGTAAGATTTGGAGATTAGGGTGTGTGACCTCGGTCCCGAAGACTTTGAAATAAGAAACAAACCAAACAGCTCTTCAGCACAATGGGAACCAAAGCACCAAGGGAAGCTCCCACAGCCATACTGGGCATCACCTCCCAATCCAGAGGTGACCAAGGGCTTAGCTAGGGGCCTGGAGGCAAATAAAGATACTTGACCAGTGTTTTTGATACAACATAATTTCCTAATGATATGATTGCATCTAAAATGCTGTAAATTCAACAACCTTCACCTCTAAGCCACACTAACACTGCATTAAAAATTCAGCTAACTCCTCTTTGGTGAACAATTATCTCATTCAATGGTTCGATTCACTGATATCTTAATGACAGCCTCCCCCGTTGTTGTTTTTTTAATGTTTAAAATATGAAATAAATGAGCCCTGTCAGGCTGAAAATTCTGGGTAGGCTATAGTAGCTGTTTTCAATAAATAATGATGAGAAGTTTCAATTTACCCATCATCTGGCATATCGCGTGACGAGGTTGTCATCTCCTCTCAAGCTTAAAAATCCATTCCTAGCCATCTTGATAACGTCATTAAATATTGTGGCAGAGGCACTGAAGTTGCTTTTGAAAAGTAAAATCTCACTCCGTCACTAAATAGCAGTGCTGAGGGAGAAGCATAACCACAAGAGGACAAGGCAGCATGTTGGTGAAGAGCCCCTCGTCCCAAACAGCCAGGGGCTCCCCACCCCTTCCAAAGGGTCCACCACCCTCCCCTACCTCCTCCTTGCTTTATTATTTATTCTCCATGCCCTGGTCCAGCAGGGACTGCACGAGCTACAGAGGGTGGTATCCTGCAAAAAGGAAACCAGTCTGATGCCACAAGCTGTCCTGGACCACAGCAGCAGTAGAAAAGCTTGTGGGCAAATAGCTTTGCAAACAGGTGCTCCCGAGCATTAATTGCTTATCAGTAATACAAAGTTTCTGCTTCGCAACAACACTCGTTATACACCAAGAAAAACAACATTCTGGTTTTGGTCCAGTAAATAAAATCCTTTTGTTTTTCCTTCAATGAAATTTGTCTGCACCACAAGTTTAGCCCCATCCCACTTCCAGGCAAGAGAGTGGCTGAGCACGGAAACCCACTGGGGACACAAGGATGAACAAGCAACCCCAAAAAAAAGTCCAGCTTATCCCTGTGTCAAAGGGGAATAACCTGAAAGACAGAACATTTGCCCACCATACCAAGCCATGCGGCACAATTGACACACTGGAAGGGAGTGATGACATCTAGAGGGACCTGGACAGGCTGCAGGAATGGGCCCACGCAAACCTCATGAAGTTCAACAAGGGCAAGTGCAAGGTGCTACACCTGGGTTGGGGCAATCCCAAGCACAAATACAGGCTGGGCAGAGAATGCTTTGAAAGAAACCCTGAAGAGAAGGACCTGGGAGTGTTGGTGGATGAGAAGCTCAACACGAGCCAGCAATGCGCGCTGACAGCCCAGAAAGCCCCCCGCATCCCGGGCTGCATCCCCAGCAGCGTGGCCAGCAGGGCAAGGGAAGGGATTCTGCCCCTCTGCTGCACTCTGGGGACACCCCCCTGCAGGGCTGCCTCCAGCTCGGGGGGT
>VZSZ01012048.1:989949-1043465 GCA_013398815.1 Ibidorhyncha struthersii
ATGAAACTGCAATTTTGGATCCTGGAGAGGCTTTTTTTTTTTGCAAACGAGCCACCCTGTTGAGAACATTCACCCCAAATTTGTCAAAAGCTTTCTGCTGTTAATTGAAGGAAGCAGAAATCTGTTTGCTGAAGCTCCACGAGAAGAAAAAGATGTCAGATAAATTATTCATCGTGAATTACTCACTTGGCTCATGTTAAGAAATTACTTGTTTTCACAAAGCTTGCATCAGATTAATTCCTTATTTGTTTCATTTATTCAGACGTCTTAAGCTGGCAAAGGGATGCGGATACTAAAGATGCAGAACGAAGAAGGTTTTTAAATAGATTCTACATCTAATCCACGGGTGACCACCACTTGAGCAAATGAGCAAAACCACTCAGTTCCAGGGCAGTGCAGAAGGCTGCATTTCCAGAAACAGTGGTCTTGAGCAACTTTATTATCGGTGCAATTACCTGCAAGTGGATGAACAAGTGAATCTGACTTCATTACTTTAGCTCGATATTAAATAAGTAAGAAGTTTCAATTTAACAGGCATACTAATTGGTCAAAATTATAGGAATCGTAAGAGCACGATACCAGAAGTACCGGTGCACAGTTAATAAAACATGCTTACAACTACCTGCTACCGACGAAGCTGCGATCCCCGTATCAGCCTGACATAGACCCACTGCTTCTTTTGGTCCGGTTTACCATAGAGTTGGGAATAAATACATTTTCACACACACACACCCTCCCAGGGCACGTCTCCCAAACTTCATGCGATTGCTTGGGAAATACATGGTCATCCCATTGCCTGCCCCACCGCACTCTTGCTCAGGGCTTGCCTTCAACAGGAACCTCGCAAATTCTTCAACATAGACTAGTCGCTTCCGAAGAAACACGCGCGTTAAAATGGTTATTCTGAAAATTAAGATAGCGGGGTTTGCTTTCAAGGCGCAGCTGCTTTCAGAGATTAGTTATGGCACCAGACACCCAATATTTTTTCAAGAGTCTCTCAATCTATCAAACTCAGACATTCCTCCCATGCTTTTTTTTTTAAAAAAAAAAAAAGATTACTAAGCCATTTTAGCCACAGAGCTAGGACTTGAGCACTGTTACAATACTCACTTGAGATTCAGAGGCTGCTTTTAAAGTGGCTGCCCTCCCCAGCAGTAACTCCTCTCCCTGCTCTCACCGTTGCGGCTACTCTGGTGAAGAGATTTGTAGCCTGCCGCTCCCAATCCTTTCAGGCGTGCGGGGGAGAGAAATTAGCTGTAATTCACTGTCAGGAGAAACCCGAGGTGCTGTAACATCACCATTGTATAAGGAAATCTGATACAAAGACACTATAGACTGCATATAGCTAAGCCTGCTATAAATATAGCTGTTAAATCGAACATTGCAGACCGCCGTCTCAGTTGCAGGGTGGCTGGGGCTGGTCTGCTGGCAACCAGTGTTATTCCCAAGTGCCAAGGAAAGTCAGCTCTTGACAGAACAACTACTACTCTTCTGCAAACAAGCAGGTCCCTCTACACATCACCCCTACCTGCAAATTTATAGCATACAGAAACACTCAAGGTATCTACTGCTATAGTCTGAAATTTCTCCTTGCTCTTACCTCACAAGCCCAGTGTCACTGGGAAGAACGGGATATTTCCTTTCCTCCAGCTAGAGGTTGACCATGTTGATGAGGTTGGATGCAGTAAAGCTGTTTCAAGCTTCCGGCTCCCCCACGGAAACCTTGCGGGACTGCAGACAAGTCCCCCAGAACTCTTTATCCTGCCAAGCAGGAGGGCAGTGGGCATGCAGGATTAGTGGCCATGGTGCCACCTAGGTTAGGTGGATGCGGTCACCTTGGTTTAGGCTATAAGCAGTCTTCCAAAGCTCACTAATGCACATTTTGGGGCAGCCCAAGCCACGCTGCCCTCACACAGGTCTGTCTGTCCAAGCCCACCAGCCCATTGCTGAAGGATGCCACTGCCTATTTATGCCACGGTTCCCTCCTGTTTTGGCAGCTAACGAAACAGCCACTCCCGGACTTTAAAACCATTTTTCATCACTGCTGAAGGTGTTCAAGTCACCTGCTCCTTCCTGCCCAGCCACATCACCCTCAGCAAATGAGGCCCTAGAAAGCACAACTGCTGGTATGGCATCTTCTGCTCCATGGACCGCCTCCAAGACAATATTGTTCCCTCAGCTCTGACTTTCCTGCCACTTGTGGGGAGAACACAAGAAATTATTGCCTGGTTGTCCGGGTTTTCGTCCAAGCAAGACCACAGGCAACTTGTCTCCTGCGCAGCCAGAGGCCACCTCTGAAGCTCAGGTGCTGCCTGTACCCCAGCACTGATGCTCTCGGCCACCACATGGCAGAGCTGCTCCTCTTTGTGTGGTAATTAAATATTTATCAGGCCAGCAAGTGGAGTTACAGCTCCACAGGCCGGGCAGTCAGCTGGGATGTGGGAGAGCTGGGTTCAACACTGCAGCAATTAATATTTAACGAGCTGGGTGAGCTAGATGAGCTTCACCAAGAGAGACAAAGGGCCACATCCATCCACTCCTCCCACCCTGGACTTGTGTTCAGAAGAACCCACTCCCAGAAGGTCTAAGCCCTGCAAAGCTGCAACCTGAATCGAGAGCCATAAAGTGTGTGTGTGTGTGATTCCCAGGTACCCCAACTACTCACTGACAGGCACTGAGCCCAGCACCAGGATGGGGTTTAATTAATCCTGATTGAGCAGCAGTCCCACTGGGAGCATGCAGGGGAACAAGGTGCACATGGGGGAAACGCCGGAGTTCTCCCTCTGTGTCAAATTTAAATGGTATCTTGGGCAGAACCTACAATTTCTGTGCCCCATAAATGCAAGAGGTCTGCCTGACTCTGGTCCTCATGGTAGCTGTGCTAAGAGAAAAATGCTTCAATTCCGTCCAGTTTGGGTTCAGCCACAATATGCTTCACCCACAGCAGACCCGGGATGGTTGAGCAAACGGCAGCAGCAGAAACATGGATGTTTCTGGCACTTACAGGCTGAATACTGGGCTCAGGTGTCTAAAAGTTGGTTTTATGGCTATTTAGTAGCTCTAGTCCTAATATTGTCTCAGCCAGTCCTAAAGATATCACCATTTTTCAAATGTTTACCTCAGTCCCTCAAGGAGATTTTACTGCCACTTTAATTGCCAGAAAGCACATTAGTTATTAGTCTTTTCTGCCCAAGCAATGAGCACCTTTCCCCGGCACCACGTGTATAGCTTAAGAAGTGTTTGGGGATATTCCACAAAGAAAAGACTCGCATGAATATTAAACACCGTAATTGAGAGCAGTGAAGTTCCTCCGGATTTGCAGAGAAGTAACTCGGGGCCAACTTCTACCTGATTAAACACAAAAGCAGTTTTCCCTCAGCTTTCCCAGCTTACTGTTGAAATTAAGCTAAAATACTACTTTAATGGCTGCACAACACTGGTTGCTTCTTGTCCTAATCTCCCGACATCCCCAGCGAGTTTGCTTTTCCTTGTTCCTTTAATACCAGGAGATTAAGGATGCCGCTTGTACAGCGGCACGAGTTGTTCAAACCACACGAGACCATACATTCGCGTCAGTAAAGCTTTCCAGTCCAGCAGCAGATCCAGGAGGAGATTTGGCCCATTTCGGAGCGGGGTTTTGGCTGGTGAGGAAGGCGGTTTGGCAGCAGACTTGCTCCGAGCAACTCTCCGCAGTTTCCAGAGCACAGCATATTTTTCCGCAGGCTCTGGCTGATACAGTGGACGTTAATTGAATAAGCATTAATTCTCCTCCGAGGACCATCTGCTGAGGACCAGCTTCACAAACTGCTCTCAGAAACCAGGGCAACAGCACCATCTAGCAGAGCAGCCCAAAAAGTGCTGGAGGGACTCACTGAGCACAAAGAAGAGGGGCTACCAGGGCTGGGTCATGGCAAGATAAGACCATCACTGGCTGGACCCAGAAGTCCTTACACACCAGCATCCCCATTTCCATCTTCAGACACCCGACTCAACAGCCCCAGCCTCTGCTGCTCCTTTCTTAACTTCTTCAAATCTTCTTACGGCGCTTCTAGGTTGGATCGTAGTTTTTCAGCATCACTCCAGGAGAGGCAAACAGCCTCTGCCTTGCACAACTTGTCACACCTGGGATGTCATTGTGTCACACAGCGGGGGTCATTACTGCAGCACTTACCCATGGCATAACCTCGGTTTCAAATAAACCCCAAACTTTCTACAGGTGGAGTGTTCTTTAGAAAATAATGCAGATCTGGTCTCTCGGATCAGTGAAGTCATGAGCACAGGGTGGAAATAGCCCAGGGAGCTGCGGATAAGCTAGGAGGAAAGAAACCTTCTCACCAGTATCTTCTGCGAAGCAGGGTACAAAGGCCGTTGGCAGCCAGGCTAGAATTTCAGCAGGAATCCTCTGGTAAACCCTGTTTTCTGAACTTTTTCTCCCCTACTTATTTATATCAGAAGGGAACTCCCTCATGTAAGACCCCAATCTAACATTTACTACATAATTATAAGGAGCATATTAATCCTAATAGTCTTCAGTTTACTCCTCTAAAGTAACTGGAAGCTGGATGCCTCACACCACCCAGTTTTGTGCTATTCCCCAACATTAGAAACGGGAAGAGCAACCCTGCTGACGGATAACTTGCACCATGTAGCAGAGACATGAGGAAGACTGCCAGGTCATCCAACCAAAAATTACTTCTGCCTCTCTCCTTGCCAGAGCAACACACCCCCAAGGATGGGACGAGGGGGATATTAGGGAGTTATCCCAATTTATTAAAAGGAAATTACTTATTTGGTCCAGTCTGCATTGGCATGGTTTGTGCCCACGGACAACTACAAACTCTCAAGTGCATTTTCCTGTAGTATCTCCCCGAGTGGAAAATTGATTCCAACGTCTAAAGCTCTGCACAGCACAAATTGTGAGAAATTGTATCTCAGTATTGTAATGAATGGAAATTTATACTCACCAACCTATTTTGTCTGTTTGGTTTTTACTCCCCATGCAGGGAAAATAACGGCACTCTCGCATCAGGCAAACATCAGGTTCTCTTCAGTCCCTTGTAATTCCTTTTCTGATATTGCTCATGCTGGTAAGATGAAATCTTTGTTGATTTTATGCTGAAAGAAACTGGTAGTCACTTAACTGACTTCCACATTTTATAGAGCTGGGCAATTCCTCTATTGCACCACAGTCTGGGAGGCAGTTACAGGATTTATTTTAAGAAAATCTTAAGCTCCAGTTTTGATCAAATCCCATCACAACCCTAGAAAGAACATTCCCTGTGTTAATTACCTTCACAGCATGATGCATGCCTCCTCCTCTGCCTAGTCTGAAATCCCTGGCTTCAAGCTTTGTCTTCTAGTGATACTTCTGATTTTTATGATGTGTTCCCCCCATTACAAGTTATGCCTTCATGGGAAGATTATAACCAGTTCACCCATCTTTTCCTTTCAGAAAAACTGAACAGACTTTCTTCTAATGGAGCACAAAGCAGCGTTACCAGGCCTCTCTTCATCCTTTTCTGGCACCTTTGGGAGACACAGACCCAAGAGGAGGGTGCAATATTATTGTAACAGCCTTGGCTGATCTGTTCCAGTCTTGTTCTCACCGTAGCACCGCTGAATGGGGCACCCCCTCAGATCAACAAGCCTAGTAAGAAAGTTATTTTCCTTTTACCAAAGCACCCTGGAGGTTCATGATTTGGAAAGATAAGTCAAGTCCTAAAGAGGCAATTTGAACACAACTCAAAATACTTCAGAGAAATACGCTGAAATAAACATTTCATGCCAAATAAAGCATCTCAGAAGCCCTCAAACTTAAATGTTTTGTCCTGTCTTTCCAGAGTGAGACAAATACTATTTGTTCCAAGTCATCTCGACACAAAATTGCATTTTCCCTAACCTTCCATGCTTTTACTCCAGGAGCCGTAGCCGTGACTCCTCATCTGAACAGGCTCAACAGCCAAGCTCTCCCATTAGGTACCACAGGAACAAGACACTCAGGAAACCACAAAAGCTGCCCTTTTGATGCTTTATGGAGGTTGTAGTCCCAGTCTCACTCTCTCTTCTGAACTATGCATTCCATAATTAAAATATCCCACGCTTTGTGGGAAGCCTAGTTGGTCGGTCTGCCTGCCTTCGCACGAGTCACATGGTTTTATAACACCACAGGTAATACAGTCCCATCAAGAAAGCCCTGTCCTCCAAGAAGAACAGAAGCTAGAACCATCTTCATTTTGCAAGTCTCTTGTGCTAGAGAAGCACACCTTGCCACTGAAGGGAGTCTCCTCCCAACAGAGCTTTTCAGCAAAATAGCCAAGAACTGCATCAGAGCAGGTGGAAAACTTAAACATGTCAATTTGTAAATTTTCATTGATAAAGATTTTAGGATAAGTAGAATAAAAACCCTATAGAATTTCAAACCTGCGGGGGAAATCCCAACAGTACAGGACTTGGGGGCTGGCAGCCACTATGCAGCAATAATTTTGACCACCTGAATGCAGGTTGTTCCAAATCCTGCAAGAAGGGACTGCAGCACTAGAGGGGATTCATCAGCTTGGTGATCTCTACCTACCCTCAGTCTGTCTCAAAATCAGGGAGAAAGGCAAGCAGGGTGCTCTGGGGACCCACAGCTAAACCCCATGCAGCTCATGCAGGTCACCTCACAAGGGACCCTACTGTCCCCCATCGGCCATCCTGGTTGGTGGGCCAGATTCTCCCATGGGTCACATTCCTATGACATTAGGAAAAACTTCTACCCTGAAAGGGTTATCAAAGACTGGAAGAGGCTGCCCAGGGAAGGGGTTGAATCTCCATCCTTGGATGTCTTTAAAAGCCATCTAGTTATGGTGCTCAGGGACATGGTTTAGAAGTGGGCCCAGCAGAGTTAAATAACAGTTGGACTTTGTGATCTTAAAGGTCTTCTCCAGCCATAACAATTCTATGAAGGCAACTCAGACATCCCTTTCTTCTCCACACCACCACCTTTTTCATGTCTTACATTAGTAAGGTACCATCACAGAAAACCCACAGGTCTGTAGCAGCTGAGCAGATATTTGTTCATCTCTCTCTCCTCTTTGCATTTTCCTCCAGTCTTTTGAAGGAAAAAAATTCATCTGAGGCTGGTTTTACTGAATATTGAAACTCCATTTGTGGAGGCACCTTTCCCATGACAGGAGTCCCCCTCTCAGGGAAATGAGATAATTTCCAATAATCAGTCTGGGACAGAAATCAGGATAAAATGATTTCAACACAAATCTAATTGAGTCTTAATGACTTTAAATGTCAGGTCTATGAAATCTGTCATGGGTCTCCCCCTTGTTCCTTGGGGCTGGAAAAGCAGCACACTGCAAGATGTCAAACCACACTGTGCCTTTCCCTTGCTGCCCGTTACAAACCATACCTTTCCCACAACCCTGTTGCAATAAGGAGCCTTCCTTCTACTTGCTGTTCAAGGCCACCATGGTAAGAAATGCTGGCATTTGAATCAGATTATGGCTGGATTTTTCAAACCAGGGTCACTTAACTCCATGGCCACTATGAAAACACACATTCTTCACCACTGATTAATAAAAATTACATGGGCTCAGTTTAAGGTGAGAGAAAGAAAACACTCCTATCCCTACACAACTACTGCCTGTATAGCAGTGTACTCAAGCGCAGTAACCGTTACAAAAGCAGTCACTAAATCAGAGATTGACCATTGTTGGAGGGTAGAATGCCTCATGCTCCAGCACAGATGATCTTGGTTAAGGAGGGGACAACCAAACCCACCCATGCCCTAGTACAGGACTCGGTAAGGGGTTAACACAGCAGACACATTGCTGTGCCAAGAGCCATGGACACACAATACACAATTCTCCCCCTCTTTCTCCATTTGGGGACCCCTCTCAGGACCAAACTGCACATCTTCCTTCCCAGCTGCCTCCTCCCCTAGTCAGAGCTGCCGCCTTGATACATCTCTGCCACAGCTCCATT
This sequence comes from Ibidorhyncha struthersii, assembly GCA_013398815.1. Lineage (NCBI taxonomy): Eukaryota > Metazoa > Chordata > Aves > Charadriiformes > Charadriidae > Ibidorhyncha > Ibidorhyncha struthersii. Next base: position 997,924 of record VZSZ01012048.1, read on the forward strand.
CCCAACTATTTCAGGAATTTTTATTTCAGCTCAAGAATGAATTTATTCTTTCACAGCACAAATAGCACAGCTATTTCAAGCCTGTCTACATGATTTTTCAAAAGAGATCATTTTTATATTTGAGCAGATTGCATCTGCTCTGGTGGAGGCACTAGGTTACTAGAAATAGGAGACAAAACTAGTGTTCACATGCAGATTTCCACCAGTTTGCCGCAAAGAGCGTATGGCAGATGAGTACCAGCAGCTCCCAGAACAGCAACAGAAAAGTCGAAATACAAAAAGTTTTGCAGAAATGACCCAGAAATGATTTTTCACCTGTAGATCTGTTGTCCCATGTAGTGATCCTTGGCCTGCCCTGGGGCCTCCACCTCTTTTTCTACCTGCAGATGCCCTTCTCCCAATGAAGGTTAATGCCATAAAGCTTCACCTCTTCAGGCACCTTTTCCTTTCCACATTCCATGTGAGTACATTGGGGACGAGAGAAGAATTAAAAGACAGCCTTGAGGTTTGGCATGCAGTCTTATTTCTCTCCTTCCCCAAGAAGAAAAGCCACCAGACCTACAATGCACTCATCTGAGCTGCCTGGTCCCAGAAACTACTTGAAGACCACCTGAGAACATGCTCCAAGAATTAACATTTTCTGTATTGGTAAAGTGAACTCTGGCTGAGATTAATTCGCTTAGAAATCTCAGCCACGCTTGGTGCATGAGGACAGAGCAAGAAGTTTGAAGGCTGCCCAAGATGTAGATGATCTGGATAACAGATGCTCACACAAAAATCATAGAATCATTAAGGTTGGAAGGGACCTTTAAGATCATCGAGTCCAACCATCAACCTAACCTGACAAAACCAATTCTAAACCATATCCCCAGGTACCACGTCTACCCTTTTTTTAAACACCTCCAGGGATGGCGAATCCACCACCTCCCTGGGCAGCCTATTCCAATGCTGGATAACCCTTTCAGTGAAAATTTTTCCTAATATCCAACCTAAACCTCCCCTGGCTTAACTTGAACCCATTTCCTCTCATCCTATCACTTGTAACTAGGGAGCAGAGGTCAGTCCCCATCTCTCTACAATCTCCTTCCAGGTACTTGTAGAGAGTGATAAGGTCTTGTGACCCTGCCACAAGACCACACATTCCTTCAGGATAAGTTCTTCTGGGCAGCATTCTGGAGTCCTATTCCCACACGGTACAGGCATACCCAACTTAAACAGCCGAGCTGTCCCCACAGCGTGTAGAAACAGCGGCAAGACCCCCATAAGGGATGATGGAAGATGGCTGCAAGGAGCTGACAAGTGCCAAGGAGAAGTCTTTCATACAAAAAAAAAAAATGGTTAAAGATCAACCATCCTTCTCCTGTCTTATGTCAGAAACCACTCATGCGTTCCACTGACTGGTATTGACATTTCACTCTGCTTGTATCTCATGTTGGAACAGCACATTTAAGCTGCTGTAGGTAAGGTTGGGTTAACACTGCCATTAAAAGTTCCCTCTGCCCCTTCCCCTGGAGCAAGGGCCTTTCAGCCTTGCTCTAAATACTTGCTCAGGGATGAAAGCTGACAGAACTTGGGGGGGATTGTTTACAAGTATTTCCCTCAATGTAAATTCAACTATTTCCTTCAGTAAAAACCTGAACTATGAAGCTTCTCGGGTGTTTCATGAAGTTTCTTATTGTCTATGCATGTCAGATCTGACTCCAATGAACTGAGCAATCAGCTTTGGATTCCATGTTATTCTGGAAGCATTTCAGAGAAATTCAGCTGCTGAGCTAACAAGATGTAAACAGGAGAAAAAGGTGAAGTGGAGGTTATCCCATCAAGCTGAAGTCTCTCCAGTGACAGTTGTCTCTCTTTAAATGAGCAAAGCCAAGCCAATATCAAACACCTGCACATAAGGGGAAGCTCTCCCTAACCAGAATGCCACTGGTGATCAGTTTATGCCCTCTAGCAAAAGGGTTTGTCTCTTTTTGAACTACAAATTTCATATGTTATCTATAGCGTGTAAAATAACTCAGGGACAATCTCCTATGCTACACAAATATATGCATTAATGTGAATTGTCATCACTGTTTTCCACCCACCCTTTCCGTTACAATCCAGGTACAGACCAGGAGCAACCGCAATGCTCCCATCACTCCTCCATTCCCAGTCACTCTATACTGTCCACATGGAGCCACAGGCTCAGACCCCACATGGTTCAGCTATTTGTTTCACAGGGATCATAATCTATTGGCCACATGTTTCATCAATCCCCTTCACATTCTCCTACATGTCAGAGACAGATAGGAACCTATTCCCACATACATTACTGTTTTTCCCACTCTCCCCTCTTTTGTGCATTTCTGTAACAATGTTTTCATAGGTTTGCCATTAAGCTCAAGATTTTGAGGGCCCTCAACAGGATGCTCCTCCTCCGTTCAGTTTTCCACCCCCCCAGTACTTCTCATTTAATTTCCATTCACTTACATCCGCAGTGATTTAAAGCTTTGGGTAACTCAACCTTTAACAGTCCCAAAGTTATGCATCAGTGGTCAATGCCATTTTCTTTCCTGCACAAAGGAAGCGTTGATATAACCTGACCAGTTGAGCTGATAGATTTCCAACCAGTCATCACCTCTTTGTCTATTGAAATGAGGTCAATATTCAATTATCCAGAGTTCGGTACACAGTTTCCACATTAGGAAAGCATCATATTTCAAGATTTCTAAGGAAGCTTTGTAACTGAGGGCCTGAAAAGTCCAGCAAGTGCTCCCAGGTTTAAGTGGCATGAGAAAACTCAGACTAAATTCCTCTACTTTGGGGAGAGACTAAGAGTTGACCCAGTCCGCTTGCCCCACAGCTGATCCATGGAGCTGTATCAGTTACCCCACCCTGGGGTTACTAAAACCCATCCTTGTTTTCTGTTCAAAAAAACCTTTCGACACGCCACAATTTTTGAGCAGCCTGTAACGCTATAGCAGAAAACCATGTCTCCAAATATCCTTACTCCCCATCCGGTCCCCACGAATGAGTTACAGTCACTGCATTGACTATTCCCCTGCCGCATAACCCACCTCACCAACCACCCACCGCCTCTCACACCAACCCCACTGGGTTTCTTTTTCAGATGTGAACATGCCCAGTCCCCTCTTACTAGTCGCATCACAAACCAGTAGTTATAAAAAGGCAAATTTTAAACACATGGCTTTCATGCTGCTCTGGGTTCTGCTTAGTTTTGTTCCCAGGACCTTGAAGCTGCCTTCTCCATTGAGGCAGTCAGTAGACCACACCATTTTCAGGTTGCTAGCTGGGAAACCAAAGAAGTGCTGCCCATCAGCCTCCTATAATCCCACCTCACCCTAAAACCCAAATATTATTATTCCCACTCAGATCACTCACTGCTTCGGTTGTTCACCACCTCTGTATCACCTTCCCCCTCTCTCCTGCAAAGGGCTGGAGCTGAGCTGAAATAAGCTCCTGGGCCATCATTGTGTCTTTCCTGCCCCCCCAAACACCACTGTTTTCTGCGGCTCTTTGCCTCCAAGCGCTTCTTCCAATTATGTTCTGCCAAACAACTACTCAGCAGCTATTTATCTTTTCCATACTTCCACTCAAGGATGGAAAACTTTCAGATACTCTGCAGTTTTGTGCTTATCAGGAAAAAGATAAACTTTCCATGCACCAAGCAGAAAGAGTATTTTGAAGCATACTGGAAAGTTACTTGTGTTAATTTACGTGGGCCGTATCCTCAGCTCCTACATAGAGCTACACCAGGTAACAACTGGTGAGGACATTGCTCCTGGCCAGCAGTTTCCCAGGTGAATAGGGTTTTTGTGACAGGTCATGTAAAATAACATTAGATTTTTATATCATTACTTTCATTATCAGTCATCTTTACAGGAAGGGTGAGCAAATGTTGGTTTGTTGTATTGTTTTTGGCCTGAGCTACTAAGTTTCCAGTAAGAGCCTGAAATGCCTCAGCAATCAGAACCATGGCCTGACGCCCCCATCACACACTCAGCCAACTCAAGAGCAAACCCATAGAGCTCAGGGAAGACTCCAGCATATTAAACTAGCGTATACAGAAATTCAAGTCAGAAAATACCGCATTATATGGGGGGGCGGGGAGAGTCAGTAAACATCTATCATAATCACACTTGCATAAAATAAGCAGCAATTCCACCAAAACCAGTAAGCCCAGTTGTTCCCTGCCTGAAACACAGATATTAATTTAGACTCAGGTTGTTAACCTTTCTCCGGCAGTGAGAATATAAAAGAAGAAGCAGGAGAAAGGCAGAGAGCAACGACAACCTCTACAAGGCTCTTCACTCTTACCTTGCAACCAAGAAGCAGCTCCTCACCAACCTGGAGAAGAAACCAGCACAGCCTCCCAGAGCATAAAAAGAGCAAACTACCTCTCTGCTCTTATTAAATAAACTGACTTAATTAAGCCTACGTGTGCTGAGTTTGGCCCTGCCCTCCTTCCCCCAGGGCAGAGCAGGATTAGCTCGTTAGAAGCGATGAAGTCAACCTGGTGGCCAAGCAGGAGCCCAGGTCCAAAGCACCGTGTCAGATGACCCTTGTTAAACACCACTACTCTGAACCAGCTGGTGTTCTCCATCCCCGGAGCAGACTTTGCTCAGAGAATTTTTCCTATGAGAATTTTGATGCACAAAAAAAAAGAGAGCTTTTTTTTAATTGTGCATTTTGAGTTCTTCCTCTGCTCCTTATTTCAGAGCCAGTAGGACACATACTCATCCTTTCATGCGTATGTTTCTAACACCAAAATGCACATGGAGAGGTTCATGGGGATCCAGATGCTGGAACTCAAGGGATACATGGGGTTATTGCTGCAGCAACGTGACCGGGCTCCTTTCCCACCAGCTTTCAGGCTGGAAAAAGCAGTTCATGGCTTCTCCTGCCCAGTGTCCGGGGGCTGCGGGGCAAGGAAGGATGTGGCACAAGCTGCATGCCCAAAATCATCATGGTTTATAGGAAGACACCTGTCCATACGGTAAACAAGGGTTTGTGTTACGCTGAGGCTGATGGAAATAACGTGACCCAAAGCATGGAAAGTACTCGGGAGCTGGAGAAAAGACAAATGGAGCTCCATGAAAATTAGACAGGAAAGCGCTGTTGCACTCAATTATCCACTAAAAAGCAATGATCGCATGTTTGTATTACACTTATTAACGTCTTCCTCACCTCTAAAAAATTGCACCCTGCCCAAAGAGTATTAACAGTGTAATGCGTGTTTTTGTTGCTAAGTATGACTACTTTTAATTTAGCTTCTTTATTTTACTGAGCGCAGTCTAAATCACCCTACCAAGTGCTCGCCCAGGCTGTTTTAAGCTAGTGGTTATGGATGGGGAAAAAAAAACACCAAACAGCTTTTCCAATTCCTTTCAAGTAATTCAATCCCCACCCTCAAGTTAAATCAATTAGAGCCGCTGTGCTGGGATTTGTCACACACACTCACGTAACTCCAAATGGCTTCGTTTTTCCTTACGTTTGCTGGAGAAATGGGAATTGTCTTTGGAGCCGACGTCGAGAGGAGCTTTACCTTGTCAGGAGTCTTGTGGCTGTGAAATACAAGTCAAGCCGCTGCCAAATTTTACAGCTTTTCCTCCGGTTGGTCTCTGTCTCAGCAGCTCCCATCAGACATGGAGCTTTTTGCCCTTTATGCTTTCCAGCTTTCTCCCCTCAGCCACTGAAGCTGAAATTTGGTGCTGCACTGGGGCAAATGGAAGAGCAACAAAAGCAAAGTGATGCTTCATCCTTGTAAATATTGGCTTTTCGCTCATTTTTATATCCCTCCGGTTCAGCACCGTTGACCCGCGGCTCCCCGGGGTGAACGCTGTCCTTCCAGGGCATCACCGATAAAATCGTTTGAGGTTATGACTCCTACCAGCCCTACAAAGATCTCTGTGGAAAAAGGTCTATTAAATGTTGGTGGTCACATAGCGTTTGGGGGAAAAACATCAAAACATTACCTTTTATAATAAACAACTTTGCAGCACATTTCCATTAACAATTGCTGCTCTATGGAAGGAGTTATTTAAGTGCAACTGTAAATGAATTCCATGTATAATATACATTTCCATTAAATATTTCTGCATCACACAAGCAGTTTTAAGCAAAAGAGTAAGTAAACATTCCCTGTGCGTATAACACATTTCCATTAAGTACATCCGTAAGGTAGAGATTTTTATGATGATTACAGTGATTTTTCCTCATAAAAGCTCCATAAGCATTTTTAATCCATTCCGGCTTGCGAAAGCGCATATTTACATTTATGGTAATCCTGAATTTTACTTTGTGAGGGGTTCTGCCATTTGGGGAGAAATGGGACCAAAAACCACCTTCCTGGAAAAATATAGCTGAGCTCCATGCTCGGATCCAGGCTCGCCCCAGCTGACAGCAGCAGTTGGTTATTTTATATGGGGCTTTGAGCAATCTGGTCTAGTGGGAGGTGTCCCCGCCCATAGGGTTGGAGCTGGATGATCTTTAAGGTCCCTTCCAACCTAAACCATGCTGTGATTCTATATCAGCCAGGTTTATCCACCTCCAAGTTAGGCTCGTGCAAATCGTGCCGGCTCCACCGCCAGCATCTGCTGATGGGCTTTTAGGAAGATGTCCGTGGGAAGCAGGAATTTGGCCCGTCATATATATATATTTTGGGCCATTTTCCCACGGCAATGAGTTGTGCCGTTTGGCTGTCAGATCCCTCCTCCACCTCCCTGGTGCTTCTTCCCCTCCCTCCCTGCAGAGCTGGGTGGTTTGGGTGGGCTCAGGCGAGCACCCAGCCCACGGTGCTAAATTTAAGGGTAGTATTTACTCCAGATGCCTTCTTTTTATTAATTTAAATGAACACGGATCAAACTACAACACCTCAGTGCCTTCCATGCAAGGGTAACATAACTACCTGTGGGTCCTGAAGTTAACGGGCACCTTGTGCTAGCGGAATAAATAAAATATGACAACTGCTATTACTGTTACGTGTGAAATATATGCTGTGAAATGCACGGCAGAGTCCCAGGCTGCTGTTACTTCTGCTTTCTTTGCCTTTTAGTCATAGGAGCCGCTGCAGGACCTCTTTTGTTTATGGGAATTATGATTTCTTTACTGACTCTGGGAATACCCTAAAGCATTAAAAATAGGTACCTCATTATTTAGCGCTTTTGAATAATTTGTAAATGTTTTATGCCGTGGAGTTTGTCCATCTGGACGGCAGCCTGCAGCCTGGGGAAGGCTGGGAGGGAGGGCAAAGCCAGCCCCGACCCTGAGGACCAGGCAACAGAGGGATGCTGGCGGTTAAATGAGCACGCAGCTATTAATGGATATTATATTGCCATGTAAGTTGGGATGTTTTTCAGGAATGAACGGATATCCTAGTTACAGGCTATGAAAAATCCGCAGTGTTTCCAATTCTTTTCAAAATATTTGTGTGTGTATAGCCTGGAGAGAGACCAAGCCTTGCTGTGCCTCTCATAAGGATTTTTGTTTCAGATGCCCCATGCTATGCCCGGCGCAGAGCTCGTGGAGCAGTTTTAAGCCCTAACTACTGCAGCAAGCTGAGCTGAGCAATAGTCTGTGCTTTTGCTTATCAGGGCCTCCAGCACAAATCCTCCAGGGTGCCTCAGCCGTGCTTTTCCCACAGCCCAACCTCCACTTCCCGACGTGGGCTTGGAGAGAACCCAGCAGCTCAAAGGAAAACAGAGCAAAACCCTGAGAGCCTTCACCTTCTGCCATGCCAAAACTTCAGAGAGTCATGAATTTCTCATCAACAGGGGAAAATACGAAGCTTTTGCTTGAAAACCAGATCCGGGCTGGTCGCAAAATTAATCTAACGCGAGCCTCTTCAAAAAGCAAGAATTAGCTGAGTTTAGCACCAGCTTTGGGGTTTCAGCCTGAGTGTTGCCCCAAGGTGGTTGCGGAAGTCGGGGATTTTTTTCGGAAAGCATGTACCCAGCACAGAGCGCAATCAGGCTGAGCTCATTAGAGAGCAGCCGGATGGTCATGATGATCGCTGAGATGCAATTTCCAGTCCCGTGAATCCACTTGCCCATCAGTTTTAATCCATCAGCACAACATGTGAGTTACACGCCGCGTTACAGCCTCCTCGGCTGCCAGGCCTTGGGCTGCACTATCATCAGAACTTTCTTGAGTGCAAAAAAACCTTTGAGTATCATCTCCCAACACTTTAAATAACATTTCTCCCACAGACATCTTGGTAAGGGGGTAATGTACAGATGTTACGTACAACATGCTGTCCTCTGGCTGCTCCTTGGTGCAGAAGAAAGAGCAAGAAGAAATTGGGCCAAAGCAAAAATCATTATTCTCAGGTTTTTTTTGAAAAGCTCAGCCTATGGAAACCTTCTTGCTACTTTCCTAATTTAGTCCAGGTATTTATGCCGTAAGAAATCACTCAAAACACACATAGTCAAGGGTGTATATGCAGTAGTATCATTTCAGAATCATAGAATGGTTAGAGTCGGAAGGACCTGAAAGACCATCCAGTTCCAACCCCCTGCCCTGGGCAGGGACACCTCCCCCCAGCCCAGGTTGCTCCAAGCCCCGTCCAACCTGGCCTTGAACACCTCCAGGGATGGGGCACCACAGCTTCTCTGGGCAACCTGCGCCAGGGGCTCACCACCCTCAGAGTGAAAAATATCTTCCCAATATCTCATCTAAATCTCCCATCTTCCAGTTTGAAGCCGTTCCCCGCCTCGTCCTATGGCTCCCCTCCCTGATCCAGAGTCCCTCCCCAGCTCTCCTGCAGCCCCTTTAGGCACTGGAAGGGGCTCTGAGGTCTCCCCGGAGCCTTCTCTTCTCCAGGCTGAACGACCCCAACTCTCCCAGCCTGTCTTCCCAGCAGAGGGGCTCCAGCCCTCGCAGCATCTCCGGGGCCTCCTCTGGCCCTGCTCCAACATGTCAATGTCCATCTGATGTTGGGACCCCCCCGAGCTGGAGGCAGCACTGCAGGGGTGTCATCCCCAAAGCGGAGCAGAGGGGCAGAATCGCCCCCCTCGCCCTGCTGGCCACGCTGCTGGGGATGCAGCCCGGGATGCGGGGGGCTTTCTGGGCTGCCAGCGCACATTGCCAGCTCATGTTGAGCCTCTCATCCCGCAACACCCCCAAGTCCTTCTCCTCAGGGCTGCTCTCAACCCATTCTCCATCCAGCCTGCATTTTTATGCTATTCTATAACATAACAAATGCTTGGTGCCACCAGGAAAGGATTTCACCACTGACTTCCTTCATTTTTTCACCACTTCACCTTCATTATTATGGGCAGCGTAACCTCATCCCTCTCCAAAACCACTACAGACAGTAATTATTTCGAAAGGAGAAGTGACTGTTAGGTACCAACAGCTGGTGGGGTGGAGGATGAGGAGGACAGGGCGCACACGTGTCCGTGCCCTCACATTCGTCTGGGAATACAGAGAGGAAAAGCCAGAGGAAGTGCATCAGGGATGCCTCTGTGTGTTTGCACTCATTCTTCACATTTGTTAAAACAATAGAGAAATGTTTCCCTTTGGAAAAAGTTTGTACGTCCCATTGTCTTTATTTTTTTTGCAAATTCGCTTTTGTTCCTGGAAGAGGAGCAAATGATGGAGTGCTCTGTCAAAACTCGATGAATTGCTGGTTCCCTTTCTTTTCATTTGAGAACTTAAACTACCTTTTTTTTTTTCCTTAACCTCCCTCTTCTCCTTTTCCAAATCAAATAAAACAAAGAATTGCATGCATCTATAACCTTTGGTTCTGCTGTCACCGACAGCCAATAACACATTTCTGTGCAGCAAAAGAAAAAGCTCCCAGTTCCAGCAAGAAGGCAGAAAAATCTTCCCGGTTTCTGCTCAAAAGCCTCATCCCTGAGCGACACCCCAGACAGGGGCTTAAACCACGAGCACATTCAAATGGGGTTAAAACTGAATAAAGGTGTGGATTTAAGAGCCTATTAAGGGTTGAGTAGGCAATGAAATGCTCCTGGTTTATTAAATTCCCATCCTGACACCATATGAATTTCACCAGCTGGTTGCATTGCAGAAGACATCTGGGTGCGGGTGAGTAACCCTATGACAGGGCAGAGGCGAAGGAACCCAAAATGTGCCTCAGTAGGTTAGAAAGGTTAGAGACGTCCTTTTCCATTGCTCAGCAATTCAGCCCAAAGGGACGTCTTGGAGGGACAAGATGCACAGCTCCTCCCTGAGCGAGCAAAGGGTGATGCCACACAACCCCATGGCTTCCTCCTCTGCCCCCCTTTTCCCCCCCCCCGTTCTTCCCCCAAAACTGCAGTTCATCACAGATACATGCACCCTGCGCCCAGGCTTGGAGGGAGCAGCTGCTGCCGATGAGCTCACCTATATTTATGCAAATGGCAGTAATTACCGTTTGATAGCACTTGCCAATGAGTCTGATTACATGGCACATTGGGTGATGAGTCCCAGCTCTCACAGCGGTACCCGGGAGCGGAGCTGGGGGCTGCAGCGGTGTGGCCGTGCCTGGCAGAGACCTGCTACTGCCTGCCCAAGGTGGTCTGAGACCATGGGCTACCTCGGGAAGAGCACAAGAAGCTGGGGTACGGCTGCCTACCAACCCCCACCTAGCCTCCGGCAAATGCAACGACCTCTCGTTGGGTACAAACACGGCTACTTAGAATCATAGACTCACAGAAGGGTTTGGGTGGGAAGAGACCTTTAAAGGCCATCTAGTCCAACCTCCCTGCCGTGAGCAGGGACATCTCCAACGAGATCAGGTTGCTCAGAGCCCCATCCAGCCTGACCGTGAATGTTTCCAGGGATGGGGCATCTCCCACCTCTCTGGGCAACCTGGGTCAGGGGCTCACCACCCTCAGCATGAACAATTTCTTCCGTATATCTACCCTGAATCTCCCCTTCTTTAGTATAAAACTGTTACCCCTCATCCTATTGCAACAGGCCCTGCTAAAAAGTTTGTCCCCATCTTTTTTATAAGCCCCCTTTAAGTACTGTAAGGCTGCAATAAGGTCTCCCCAGAGCCTACTTGTGTTATTTGGGACCGATTCATCTGCCCTGGGAGCACAGGAGTCTTGCCAGGTTGCGTGGGACTTCAGGCTGTGTGTTCAGGAGCCGCTCAGGGTGGTTACTCCAGCCTGTTGCTGGCTAGTAGCACTTGGGTTGCTTTGAAAAGAGAGAAAAGGCTTGTTATTCTGGACTGCAAAGGGCTGCACGCTGTATCAGCTTCATACCAGGGTGTAACTATGCCAGGAAGGTCCCACCAGGAGAGGTTTCTACATTTCCTACAGGTTTCAGGGCTGATCTTCATCACCCTTCAGCTGTACAGTGGCTGTGAGATGCACAGCCCAGCAAGCTCCTATTTCCCACGCACTTCACCATCAGAGAAGATATTCGATGGAATATCTGTTGAGGACATCGGACTTGGAGAAACCGTGGGGCCAGGCTGGAGAAGGGCTCAAAGGTACCTCGCTAGGCTTGAGCACCTGAGAGATGGATGGAGAATGGATGGATGGATGGATGGATGGATGGATGGGTGGATGGATGGATGGATGGATGGATGGATGTTGTTGGAGGACAACGCTTCAGTCTGGGCTATACATTTCTCAATGAGATTCACTGCGTTTGTTCGATTTTCCCAATATTGTATGTAATAAGGCCCTGGGTGCTGTTGAAGGGAATAGAAACTCTTGTGCTTACAGTTATAACCAAGGAAGCTAATATTTTGTGTGATCTTTTAGGTAAAACATGGCTTTGGGAAGAAAATGGAAATTTTCATAGCATTGCTTTAGAAATTTCCAAAGATTCAAATTAAAAAAAAATAAAAAAATAAGTAACATTTCAGCTGGAGAATGCTCTTTCACGAACGCGTGATTCTCAGACTCTCTCCTGCTGAAACCTGGAAAAAGCTTTGACGTCGGTCTTTCAAAACTAGATTTGCTGTGGGTGGGAGCATCCAAAGAGAGAATTTCAATGGGAAATGGCCACAAAGCAGTTTTCCTTTTCCACGTAAAGGCGATGATGCCTTTACAGGCCTTAATTCTGTGTTAGGATGGATTAGACAGGATTGCGTACAAAGGTCCATGAGACGTTGCGGGCTTTGCTTTCCACCTTTCCCCAGTGACGCTCTCGAATAAAGGCTCTTAGCCAACGGCTGCCTAAATAAGTTAGCAGGTTCAAACCTCCTTTGGGCTGTCGTCAGCCTCATGGGAGCCTTCCCCAATGCCTTGCACGCAGCTGTAACGCTTCTCCAGCTCACATCCAGGAATTCCAGACCTAAGGTTTAGGTGTTACCTTCTCATCTTTGCAAGACTAGAAGAAGTAATCTGCCACAGAATTGCTAAATGTCCATTTAATTGCTAAAGATTACATATTTGTGCAGTCTGTCTCCTTGAAGCTTGCCTCTCCTGTTCCAAGGTGGGCTCGCAGAAGCCAAATATGTTTTATGCCGTGTTACAGATCCCCTCAACTTCAACACACCCAACATCACAAGCGATGGAGATTTCTTCTCTTAGTTCTCTCTAAAGAAGTCAGATTAATTCCCCTGTGCAGTGAAACATGACTGCCACCCAGAAACTAACACCATGGATGCTTTTAGCACGATTTAATTATCTCATCTGAAGATAATTAGGAGGCTCGCTCTCACACCACCGTCCGTCTGGCCCATAGAGCAAAGATGCTCCAGTGCAAGGCGTGATGCTAGACCACAGTACCCACCACACTGGGGACACATGACTATTTGTAAGCAGTTTGCGTCATGCATTTTGCCATGTCTGACCTCTTTGCAGTTGGAGAAATACGCTGGAATGGCTTTTTAAAGCAATCCGTGAACAAAAATGCATGTGAGATCTACCATGCGGGAGTCCCTCAGTGGCCAATTGCCCAAGACCTACTTCCCACCAGCAAATTTCCAGGATGCCAAATCAGTGCAGGGCAGGTATTTTTAGGCCTTCATCACATCAGAGACGGCATCACATAAGGCTATTTATAGTAGTATCCAGACATGACTTGCAGTACGCTACATCTTATTTCTATACCTGTCTCATGCTACCTAAAACGGAGCTAATACTCCTGCAGCAGCAGTGGGAACCATCACCCATTGCTATTTACATAAGCTTTTGGAGATTCACAGATAGAAGCTGTTGTTGAAGTGAAAAATTCAAACCTCCACAGAAAGTAAGTAGCGCTGAGCCTTTATAAATAGTCTGTGATGCAGGGAAACTTGGGAAAAGTCTCTGCAACTTGAAAGTGCATTTATTTTTGTAAGCATGCAAGAAGATGATAAATTATTTCTTTTGATCCTTTTCACTTCTGTGCTTACAGCTGTAAAAAATATGCGAAAGGCTGCTGCTTCTCCCTCCCCCCCGCCCCGAATCTATTGGTGGGTGAAAAATCCTACTGCACAAAGCAAAGCGTTTTGGATAAAAGCCGGCGTTGGAGCACTGCTCAGCCCTTAGCAGGACTGCCAGGATTTATTTCACTGCTTCCTTGCATTAACAAATTACCTCGAACATCTCTTCAAATTCTCCCCAACTCTTTTACAGCCTTTTGTACTTATACAGGAGAAATTCCTTCCCCTACTGATTTGGGACAAAATTTGACTGCTCTGCCCAGCCCTTCCCAGTTGTAGCTTCTGAGGCCTTGGTCCTGGCACAGGAATGGGCCATTCGGTCCTTTCACCTCCTCGTGAGGTAGGAAAGATTTGCCTTTTTCCCTNTGCGCACAGCAACACGACAAAAATCAAACTTTTTTTTTTTAACGGTTCCCTTTGGTTGTCTTGCAGGGATTCAGGGGAGGAAGTGCTTATAACTTCACACGTACATAATAAAATCAGTCTATTGAGGGAGGAAGGACCTGGAGCAGCTATACTGTGGCCAATTCTGCTGAGTGAGCAAGGTGATGATGCTTAATGTGCACAATTACACCCATTCTCCCTGCAATAACCAGGGTCTGCAATTTGGTGGCAGAGGCAATCAATGTATTTTTGCATAAGATTTATTGGATCCGAGAGAAAAGAGAGTGCTTTGCCCCTCTCCCCGTGTGCATGTTAATCACAGCAAACTCATTTAACAAATAAATAATGCTAAAGCAAAAATGCACAAGCCCTTTTTAATTAAAAAGTGGCTGCTGTCTTGACCTTATTCCAATAAACTTGAAGCGGGCAGAATTAAGGTCCTGATCCTGCAACTCCAGGAGAAATGGGAAAAGTCACGGATGCAATTTTTTAAATAATTTTGTTACGGTTCCTCCTGCCTCCTCCCGAAACCACCCGCCTTCTCCTGCCTGCTTTTAAGTCCAAGTGCCAGCCAGGAAAAGGCCTTGAAAGCTTCCCTGGCTGGGAGCAAGAGGTTTTCTCTGATTTCCTTGAAATGTTCACATTCACACCTGAAAAGACGAGAAGCATTTATAGCCCTACCCCATTTCTCGCAACAAAAAGAACTTTTGCCATCAACGCGGCTTCCCAGGTGTGAACCTCAAAACTTCTCCAACGTTCACAGTTCTTAAGGGGTCAGGGAATGGAAAGGTGATTGGAAAAGTTTTACAAATAAGAAAATTATCCTCTGTGTCTCCTATATTAAAAAAAAAACAAACAACAAATATCAAGGAAAATAAAAAGAGCTGTGGGGATTTTGTTCAGACACCTCCTAAAATAATTCACTCTCAGGTGAGCACCAACCATGTTATCCTTTTGCATCAGCAGGCTTCAGCCTGAAGTGTATTTCATTATAAATAAGTCATAAGCCTCCAAAAATCTAGGAAGGAAGGGGAAATTTTATTAGAAATCCTGAAAATCCTTAACTCCGAGGGGGTTCACGGGCTCTGCTATAATTAAACACCGCACTGAATAGCTGTATAGGCTTTAATCAGGTTTGTGACGAACTCAGGGTCAGTTTGCCTCAGTAAAAGGTTATGTTTGCTTCATTAAAATCTGGATTCTGTCTTTGTCCTTGATATGCTCTTGCTCCAGTTTCTTTCATCAGTTCAGTCTTCGGGAGACTTACAGAACATCGCCCATGAAGGATGCCAAGAAGTAGGTGCTTAAAAAAAGTTACCAATTAAATATCCCTTCCCAGCTCTGCTCTCATTTTTGCACCCTAAGTGCAAAGCCTGAATAAAATCCCCTCACTGGTCATCTTCCATCCGTTTTCTTCAGGTGTTGGTGAAGAAGCCAGTAAAATTGGGATGCTCTACCTCCTTTCTGCCACTTGGTAATTACATTACATGAAGAACACAAAGCCACAGAAACTCATCTTCGTGGGGCAGCGATGGGGATGCAGTTAAAAACCAGCATGCCGCCCCTTACACCATGCACCGGTGCCTGCAGCACTGATTTTGGCAAAGAAATCCCGCTGGAAATATCACCATTTGCTACTGATTTCCTCCTGACAGCCCCTCTTGGAGACCTGTCAGTTAGCCAGCCCTCCATCCATTTAATGTGCTCGTTATTGATAGCTTACCACGATAAATGTTAATCAGAGTGTCAGCCTGCACTGCACTAACCGCTTTAGCGCAGTCTATTACCTCAACACAGTCACTTTTATCAACCAAATGTGTTATCTCGTCAAAGAATGAAATCACATTCCTTTGACAAGATCTATTTTCCGTAAAACCATTTTGACTGGCATTAATTACACTCCTGTGCTTTAATTCTTTATCTATCACATCTGATGTCACCTTTTCCATTCTGTCACCCAGAAATTGTCAGGCAGCCCAACCGATGCTCACCCAGAGCCTCCTGCCTGCCCTGCCTTCATCTCCTGCTCCGGCACGGCAACGCTCCCCATCTCCTCCTGGGACATCCATACGAGGGCCACCAGCAGGTGGTCACAAACCAGTTCTCCTGCCCAGGACAAATCGCCCCAGCCTTGCAGGTCCAGACACGTTCATCCCCGCTCGCTGGTGTTTCATATCCTCCATGGTTGCTCGCGGGCTGGACATTTCCCTGCCATCCTCACATGACACAAGAAGCCACCCTGTTTTTTTTTCAAAATGCAGCACAAAGGCAATTACTGGAAGGTCCTCATGTTCATCACCATATGTTCATCACCCGCTGTTGGAGTGGGTCCAGAGGAGGCCACAAAGATGATCAGAGGGGTGGAGCACGTCTCCTGTGAAGACAGGCTGAGAGAGTTGGGATTATTCAGCCTGGAGAAGGCTCCAGGGAGACCGTATAGCAGCTTTCCAGCGTCTGAAGGGGGCCTACAAGAAAGCTGGAGAGGGACTTTTGACAAGGGCATATAGTGATAGGATGAGGGGTAACGGCTTCAAACTGGAAGAGGGGAAATTTAGATGAGATATGAGGAAGTATTTTTTTCCTGTGAGGGTGATGAGGCACTGGGGCAGGTTGCCCCGAGAAGCTGTGGCTGCCCCATCCCTGGAGGTGTTCAAGGCCAGGTTGGACGGGGCTTGGAGCAACCTGGGCTGGTGGGAGGTGTCCCTGCCCATGGCAGGTGGTTGTAACTAGATGATCTTTAAGGTCCCTTCCAACCTAAACATTTCTATGATTCTATATTAATAATCCCCCTGTTGCCTTTGCTGGCTCTGGGATATCTTCCCAGGACACTCGATAGAAACTCCTTATTGTCTTTTGCCATCCCAGTGGGGTTTCTTTCCCCCCTGATGAAAACTTTCCTTATCCACCTCCACAGTTAATATCTTCTCATTATAACAGGTGCTATATCCAATTCCCTTTCACGCTTTGAAAGGCAGTTTTTAATTTCTAATCACGGCCTTTGCTTCACAAGTAGACAATATTGTGTCCTTCCCTGGTTCTTGAGGCACATTTTGGCAAGCCTGTAGATTCCTCGTAAAGACCAGCCAAGATTTATTTACTCTTTTCGTTTATGCTTTCTTCCCAGGGAAAGTCATTTATCACTTTCCCCTGCTTTGGGAAATCAGGATTGTTGAAGCATGGGTTGTATCCCTCACAGTCCTGCGTGCCAGGACCCACATCAGGACCAGTAGTGGCTGGAGCCGTTCCAAAATCAAACCACCTACTGCAAAATAAACGATCTGAAATCATTAATCACAGGGCAAACTGTTTATATCTCACAGCTCTTTAAGCCTGAGTTTGGATGGTTGCAAAAAATCCATTCTCATGACAATAAATATGAGTCTCGTTAAAGAAAATTCTGAGAAAAATCTAGATTTCATAAATTTTGTCAGTTTTCATACCCGGAGAGTCCATAACTGATGCTGGGGGATGCACAGGCCACCTACCACACATCAGATATGTGCCATCAAACAATGTCCCTGGGAATGGCACATTCCCTCCAAAGCTTTACTTTATTTCTAGTGACTGTAATTAGGCTGTGATGACTTCCAGACCCCAGAAACAAAACCCAAAGGAGCGTCACTTCACCTTCCTCCGTCACAGTCCACGAAGCAGGACAGCTGTGCGGAGCAGCGGCTTTTGCCGTTAGCAATGGTCAGCTATCATGATCAGAAATTCTCACGGTGTTTTATTTACTGGCTTCAGGAGTCCACAACCATCCTGTATTTTAAAAACGTGTTGCTGCTCTTTCCTTGGCTCCACGTCGCCTTCAGGAACCTCCAGGTGATGCAGCCCAAGGGGCACCTGCTCCTGGATCTACTCAGACCCAAATAAGTTCTACAGCTGAGTTGTCTGAATAAGACCTACAGCTATTTCTTGCTCTATGTATAAAGATTGACGCAGTTTTCACATCTATCGAAGTCTTTAAGGCTTCAACTACTAAATAACTGGAGTCAGCAAGACACTTCCCATGGGCATATTAACTATATTTTTTCAACAGGGGTACATTCACACTTCCAATTCTGAAGCTTTTTGTCCTGAGCACAGTTTTAGGGAAAAAAAAAACGCTGGGCAAACGGAGTCGTCATACCATATGTGCCGCAGGACAACAGTTCCTGAGTCCCTAAATGACATTAAAATACTGGAGCACCAGTAATGATGGGAAAAGATGGACTGTACACATCAAAAGAAAGACGGCTTTTGACGTGTGCTTTTAACTCACCACATCACTGGCAGCGTGCACGAGCAGTTCATGAAGCGTGACAAGGTGTTACGGGATTGTTCTAAAATCTCCATGTGGAAATTTAGTGTTTCCATCTGATTTTAAAATATATATTAATTTGTCTTCGAGAGATCTAGTCCTGCAAATACCTACGCACTAATTTTACTCCACTGAGTCCAGCCCAGGGCAGCCAGTGCGAATACTTTGGAAAAACAAGTCATTTGCCCACGTACACACCTCAAGGGTAGAGCATCCATGAAGCACCCATGTGCACCATCCATCAGTGTACTGAGCAGAGCCCTTGAGAGTTTGCTTCAGCCTTACTGACCACCCATGGTATTTAAGTACTGCTCTGAGACAGATATTTTTAACATATTTAGACACCTGAAATGCATCTAGATGGATTTCTAATTGAGCCTATTGAAAATCCCTCCTTTGTGCCTGCTGTTGTTAATATCAAAAACAATCGTCTAGCCACAGGTATGCTGATAAACAGGGACAGAATTAAACCCCGGCTTAAACGCTTTGCCAGAGTGAATTTAGCAGATAACAAGTAGCCAACACATGCAGGAATTTTTCAGTGCCATACATCCATGATGCTTAAAGTGAAAGGATTTAAGGACTGCACTGGGGCATGAGTTGGGAGCCCTATATTAGCTCTAGAGACGGGACATTTTTAACTACAGGCAGGAAAGGTGTCAACCCTCAAAAAATATTTCGCAAGATCTGCAATCTGACCATCCCTAATAGAGCTCATCTCCCCTCTCCACGCTAAAAGCAAAGGCAATTGGCTGTGGCAGGTGTCTCTAGACGGCTTAATACAACCATAATAAAGTGCTTGAAGGAGACCTCTCATGGAGTTAGTTACTTTATTAAAAAGAGCATCTTCGTCACTGTCATTGGTTCAAGGGCAGCCCAATGTATGCCACGTCAGGGACACGCTACGAGCACTGCAGCTTGCACAATTTATAGCCCGTGCTACAAATTAAAATCCAATAAAGCTTTTATAAAAGCTGCTTTAGGAGTATCAAGTTCTTTCCACGGTGCTCATATTTTAGGTGATAGGTTTGTATAATGACTTTACAGTCGATAAAAAAAATGTGCAATTCTCTAAACTTCTGTCCATATTGGTTGTAAAATAGTTACATAAATCTATTGTCTGAAGGTGTAGGCAGTATGGAAGGAATATGGGGTACATCAAATGTATATGCAGGTGCAGGCCAGTTGATGTAGCTGAAGTTCTGCCTCTTGGTTCACTTCACTTTGCTCTTTTGAAAGACAAAATGAGCTCACAGCTTCAGGGCTGTCCTCACTACGGCAGCAACGTGACTTTGTGCACAACCGATGTTCCCCGTAAATCCTACACAGGGACTTCGGGGAGTCTCGAGGGGACGCATTCTGCTGCTCACCCATAAACGACCTGCTCATTTTTGGATCGCAGATTAACGGTGTCTGGTTTCCAGCACTCATCTGCTCTCAGTCCTTTCAAAGGCATTTAAACCCCCCTCAGAAGGACCATATTTCTAACATCTGCAGCTAAAGTGAAGTCTAAATTTCCTTAGTGTTCTCCAAAACAATTTCTCACCAGAAATCGCTGGGATTCATTTGTTTAGCTGGTTTGGCATACGGGGTCAGAGAGGTTACTCCTGGACCTGGACGTATTTAATCCCACCCCAAGCTCTGCCGTGACACCAGAATTGGACCTCCTCCCAGAAGAGAAGAGGGACCCACAAGGTCCACACGCACCTGAATCTCGTGCTCCAGTCTTACCCTTTTTTTTGCTGCTTTGGTAGAACAAAGACAAACTGCAGACTGAGGTAGGAATATTAAAGCAAGAAGGATTATGTGCTTAATTGTAAACTGAGATGGAAGATTAAGCCTGAAAAAAGAATTACTTATGTGGGGGCCTGTTGGGACCTGTTCCTCACAGCTCACTTCACACCAGCTAAACGATTTTAACTCTCTGCCTTCCCCTTCCGCTTCGCTCTTACCCCTATCACAGCTGAAGGAATTTACTTTATTAAAGAACATTGTTAAAAGCTGAGTTGTATTTCTGTTGACTTGAGAGGCTGGGTTTGGGCTCCACACGTTTTCTTTCAGAATTGAAATAATATGCGGACTCCCCAATTAAGGGACTTGAGAAGGGACAATATGAGCGTGGGGACAGGTCTAAGGTGACCCCAGGACCTGTGGCTCGGCAGGACCCTGAATATCAGGAGCCACAGCCAAAGCCCCGCTGCATGCCAGGCTTTTCCTCATGCCACCCCCAGCCATCCCCAGCTGTCCCCCTCCCCTGGGGACCCAAAGCACACGGGCACAGTGCCCAGGACATCACGGCCATCCATCTTCTGTCGAGTTGTGGCTCGCTCGCTGATTTTTCTAATATTCTCCAGTATCCCCAGACTCCAGGAGGAAAACAGGCAGATCACAGCAGATTCATAAGGAAATCATAAGAATGGGGAACTCTACAAGTTTTTACACTTTTGCGACTTGAAGGGAAAACTTGAAAACATAACCATTTCATAGGAAATGTCAAGTTCTTCTGGCATATGACTCATGACTTCTGATGCTGATTTTGAATGCTGAACATATACACCGTGGCCTGCCTTTGATCACTGAAGCAATTATAGCGCACCTTGAAAAGCGGTACCAGTTCAAGGCAGTCCATTAGGGCTTTCCTGGGCTGTCCTGGACAGCATGGTGAATCCACAACCACAGGAGAAGGAAGGAAAGCAGTTATTTCCGAGACGCCCAGCAGCTTCTTGGGAACTGATGTATATTTGCATATTTGCAACCAATGTATACCTGCTCCAAGAAATCCCAATTTCAGGGTCAGACCAGGCAGGGGAAGACTGGATGGTTCCAGCCCATCAGCCCTACCAGCTGTGGATCTCCATCTTAAGATGATTCCTAATGGACGTCCTGGGGAATATCCCTTTGCTCTCATCTCTCAATGAAAACCTGAAGACCGCACGTCACACCAGATAACTGCCTAGTCCAAAACGGGGCCATAAAGAAGAGGCATGGGCCCAAAGAGAGAAACCCATGAGATGGGACCACCCTGGGGCTTTTGCACCAGCAAAGGCTCAGAAGATCCTACAGAATTTGCTTCAGCCACATTTTCATCCCTTTTTAGTTTGCTTTCTATGAGTACCTTTTAGGAAGTGGATTTGTTATTGAGCATATTTACAACAATGGGTAATTTTAGGAGACAATTATTAGAGACCAGTCGCTGAGAATTACATTTGCAGATTAGGATCCGCAACTCCTTGCTGGGGAGAGCTGACTCCAAACCTCAGGTGAACCCATTCAGAAACAAGATGTGATGATGTGCAACAGGGGTGTCTGCTGAGGTTAATTAACATGTCTTAAGTGCCCGTAACATAAAATAGCTATGCAGTAAAGGTCGTTCATTGAAGTTATTTGGCACTTAAAATTTCAGGTAAATAAAAGGCAAGACGAAAAAAATGAAGCCAAATTAATAGACTCAGTTATTTCCCGTAAATTATTTGCTCCATCCTGCAAAGCTATTGCACTAGCAAATGCATTTAATAAAATTGTGGCACCTTGAAATTCCTTTTTATGTGCACGCATTTTTTTAAAAACGTGGAAATCTTTACAGACTGGAAGAAAATACTTTATTTCCCCTGCACCGGAGTTACAAAACCCGAAACCTGGAAAAGCATTTCAAAAAGTGGGTTGAGGGCACAGCCACCCACGTAGGTACCTGTGCGGGAGCTGTAGGCTGAATTGCCATTTGTATTAATTAACTAAATTAAACACATCACAGTCGAGGGAGCCACAGGTTTTCTCCAGCAGCAGGCCGGTATTGACAAATACCGTACCTCCAGTCGGTACAACGTCTCGGGGATTATTTGGCTGCCTGTCTATGGAAAACACCGGCAGCATTTATCCTAAAGGGAAAACCCCATCCCACACCGGGGAACCTTGAGCCGCGAGCTCCCACCGAGTCTGCAGCCATGGGCAAAACACAGCGCACGGCGACGTCTTACCTTCTCCTTTGCACGCCAAGCAACCTTCCTGCAGCGCCGCAGGCAGAAGGATCGAGGTAAGCCTTGCCTTTAAAAGGGGCACGTCAGATTTTCAGGGGAAAAATAGGGAAGCAGGTTTGTCGAGTGTAGTTAGGGTGACCCTGAGCAGCGCTGAGCTCTGCCTCCCCAGGGTAAAAGTGCTGTCAGCCCATGTTCATAAAAGATAATTCCTGCCACCTACCCCAGAATCCTTATTCCCAAAAGTATAGCACGAGCCCAGCTTTATGCCCATGGCTGCGCTCAAGCTGACGCACAACTGAAGCTATATGTACTTATACATACTATATCTCTTTTCATGGAATCATAGAATCATTTAGGTTGGAAGACACCTTTAAGATCATCAAGACCAATCATTAACCTAACACTGTCAAGTCCACCGCTAAATGACATCCCTCAGCACCACATCTACACATCTTTTAAATCCCTCCAGGGATGGCGACTCCACCACTTCCCTGAGCAGCCTGTTCCAATGCTTGACAACCCTTCCGGTGAAGAAAATTTTCCTAACATCCATTCTAAACCTCCCCTGGTGCAACTTGAGGCTGTTTCAAGTTGCGCCAGGGGAGGTTTAGGCTGGATATTAGGAAAAACAGAAAATAGAAAAAAAAATTACCTTTGTCAATGGTCTCACCAGCTAGGCAAGCTACCTAATCCCTTCTCCTGGTCGCAGTAAGAATTAAGAAGGGGTCAGTTTATCTTTTTCCTGAATTTTAACCTAAACTGAACGTTGTTACCTACCACTAAAATGGAAGATGGTGTTAAGCAGCTGGAGCCACAGACTTGTGCACCACAGACGTTTTCACTTTGATCCTGAAATATCCTGACTATTCTGTTTTATGTAATGTGAGGGTGGGTTTGGAAGAGACAGTCATTAGCTCTTCTTGAATGAGTCTAAAATATCTTCTCCCTCCCACCCTTTTTCCCATTCACCTTGGAAATTTGTGATTTTTTAAACACCTCAGCATCCCTTGGATAGTTTCTCTTACAAAACAGAAACGGGTTTCCCATCCTTGGGTGGGGAGAGCCTTAAAGAGCCCTTCACAGAGCTCTTTCAGCCAGTCTAGAGGAGGAAAAGTTCCACCCTGCAAACAGTCTTTGCATTTCTTTCCCCACCAGAAATACCTTCTCTCTGTCTGTGACTTGCTGGAGTCTGATATTGTGCAAGTTCCTTTCCAAGAAAGGGAGAAACAAATGCAGACATGGGATGAAACCAGTAAGAGGCAGTTTGGAAATACAATAAAGGACAGCTGTTTTGGGTTTTTTTTTTTTCATTGATGGTCCCAAGTATTTTCAATTTTGCTTTCATTTTCTGCCTGCAGACTGTACTCTGTGGCACTGATGGGTGTCCCAGCAGCCCCACCGCTGCAAACAAAAGCTTAAATAGCCTTAAAAGGGGAAATGGAGTCAGCTGTGTAATAACACTTGGTTAATGAGGAGTTCCCTGGCACACACCTTGCTTTCTTGAAGACCTGAGTGAGTCTGTCCTATGGTATACAGTAGAGGTTGATGGGAGACCAGACTTGCAATACCTATCATCATTTGGTGGACCACAAGGTCCACCTCTGTGTGGTGGGGCTGAGCTGGCTCTCCCCGAAGCAGAGATGCCTCGTTCACCCATTGATCTCGAAGCCAAGATTAAACTCTAAAACCTCCCCTCCTCCCTTGGACTCAGGTGAACAAAACCTCTGAATGATGTGGTTTAGACCTGGCGGCACCCACCAGCCAAGGTTCATGGCCAGAGAAAGCTATGCTAGAAATGTGAAGTGAAAATGAAAGTTTCACCTAATATTTTCTCTTCCCCTTCCCACCCTACGCACTCAGGGAGGGTTAACCTGCCTGTAGCAGATGTCCATGAGTTTAAGAAAACATTCCTCACCCAGTGGTTTTATTGGATGAGTGATGCCCATACAATAGCTGCTTGGATGTTTCTTGCTTTTTTCCAACACCATCAGGGAGAAAATGAAACAATAACATGGGGATCCCTTGTGTGGAGCTCTGAGCACTGAGCCCAATTCACCTTCCCCAGGAAAACCAGCCTGCAGGTGCTCTACAGCTCAAAAAAGCCTTTATCCTCTTCTCGTACCTTATCGTACACTCAGCAATATGGCCTCACGCTGGAAACTATTTGGCCCTCTTGAACTGTAGCAGGACTTTTTGTCCCTAAAGAAATACTGTTAAGAAGACATCCACTTGCTTTCTTTACATGCAAGTTTTAGCAGCATCATAAAGATAACTTCTTGAAAGTACATCTGCTGGAAAAAAAAATTATATGGGAAGACTACTTAATTATTACATATATCTTTGGCATACTTGATGAGAAGCACTTTAGTGTGTAGGTGTAGCTTCAGCAGAGAAAACAGGATTAAATTTATACAGAGCGATAAAGTTATTCTATGCAATTACAGCCTGCCTTTGAGACCCTTCCCTGGAGAGAGCATGTCGCAAGGATGGGTAGGGCCTTACCCGTGACACCAGTGCTTGCTCTTCTTCCAGAAATACAGTGTTCTTCACGTGTAATGTCCTTGCCAAGCTTTAAGTGAGTTATTGGCAATGATAACTCCAAGTCCATATGTAAGCAATACCTCCCAGACCATCCAGTTGATAGCCTGCGCCTGCGTTGGGTTGAGTTGGGTTGGCCACCTGTGGGCAATGCCCAGCTGAAACTTGAGGTTCCTCTGACCTCTTCTTCCCCTGCATGACATCATTCATCTCAAAATATTTCAGAGCACTGGAGCTATTCAATAGTCGTCTTTGCTTTGAAGGTATCTGAGCACTTCAGAAATGCTGCAGTCCCCAAGCCTTGATTCCCAAAGCACAGGCAGCCGAAGCAGTCCTCCGGTTGGCTTGTGCATGCTCAACCACCTGGCAAAACCCTTCCAAAGGGGAAGCAAAGCATTGCTACGACCTCTTCCCAGGAAGCATGACTGTGTTTGCACACCCAAGAGACAAACCTATTAGTCAGAGGGACAGAACACCCTTCCTATAAGGACAGGCTGAGAGAGTTGGGGTTGTTCAGCCTGGAGAAGAGAAGGCTCTGGGGAGACCTTATAGCAGCCTTCCTGTATCTAAAGAGGGTTATAAGAAAGATTGGGATGGACTTTTGAGTACGGTCTGTAGTGATAGGACAAAGGGTAATGGTTTTAAACTAAAGAAGGGGAGATTCAGCCTCTTAAGAAGTGCCCAGTGCTTGGAGGAAGAAATTGTTTACGCTGAAGGTGGTGAGACACTGGAAGAGGTTTCCCAGAGAGGTGGGAGATGCCCCATCCCTGGAAACACTCCAGGTCAGGTTGGACAGGGCTCTGAGCAACCTCATCTAGTTGAAGATGTCCCTGCTCGTTGCAGGGGGTGTTGGACTAGATGACCTTTAAAGGTCCCTTCCCACTCAAACCATTCTGTGGTTCTATGATTCGATGATACTCTGTTTGCCAAGTGAAATCACTGCCCCATATGAAAACCCTTCCAGGAGCAGATGAACCCTCCAGCGACAAAAGGGCAGCATTTGCCCCCGCGGTTCTTGCAGAAAACGGGAGCAGATGGGGAAGCGCAAGGCAACAGATGCCTGTGAGGAGCAGTGCGCGGCAGCCGCCCGACTATTGTTGAGCTGTCACAGGCGGCGCAGGGGACGTGGGGACAAAGCCAGCATCTGTGCCAGGGAACGAAGCAGTGCCAGGGAACACAAGGCACTGCGACAGGACGGTCTGTGCTGCTAACCTCCCTGAGAGCCCGGCGTGCCGTCAGCCTGGGCACGCGACGGAGTCTGCCCTGAGGGCTGGGGGACGGACACCACCCCGCCATGGGCACCAGACCTGCCCCATGCCACCACCCTCACCAGGAGATGCTGCAGAGGAGTTCATCGGTGCAACCTTCAGACAGACTCTGCAAAGCAAACGGCTCGCATCCAAACCCTGTGAGATTTTGCAAACAGCTATCTAGACCCAGAAAACTGCAAAAAATGGTAAAATCCAGAAATTGGCACCCAGCCTCTCAGGATCCCTGGGATGAAACCCAGCATGTGCCTAGTTTTTGCTGGCTTTAGTATTTTTGTTAATAAGTGTTTGTGACAACTGCACAGCAGGCAAGGTGTTTCCCACCGCATCAGGAACAGAAATACTGTGGGAAACAGCTGCTTTGTGCACATCGTACACATGAATCCTGAACGTCATTGTCAGAACTGTTTCAAAAAATCATTTGAAAGTGTTTCATGAAAGCCCTTCAGCCTGACAGTCTCTTCAAAATGAGAACTATTCATCCCCAAGTCATCCCTGTTTCCCAAAGCAGAGAAGCAGCTGCCCTGGCTTAACGAGAGCATCAGTGGGACTCTCCATCCTTTGGGTTTCTCCTGGTGCTCTGAGCATCTTCTGGGAAGGACGGCAAGACCAGTACGTGACTTCAGGAAGGACAACTGAGAGGCTGATTTTCCAAGCACTGGGCACTTCTTAAGTAAAAGCACTGAGATTTAATAATAACAAGAAAGGCACTTAACAGAGAGATGCTCTGACTGGGTCTGCGGGAACTCACAGGTTATTTTGGCTGGAAGACCACCCAGCACGACAGCGCCGTTGGGAGATGGCCAAAACCAGGCTTAATCCTAAGTCAATTTGAACTGAGAGCTGCAGCNGATACTTGAATTCTGAAAGGGAAGGACTTTATTTCAAATAAGGTTTCTAAAAGGCTCAGCCATGCAAAGAAGAAACGCACTTAGGGTGCATACAAAGTGCAGTACGAAGAAGTACTGCACTTAGGGTTGAGCGAAACACTTTGACCAACCAAAAGAGAATTTTTAAAAATATTTTTGACGAAGTCACTGAGTCAAAATATCCACAATTACGGCAAATGCACAATAAAAAATACATAAAAAGGCAGCGGGAGATGCTCCACCTGCCTCCTCCCATTAGCATCTTACCAAATCCACGCTGAGAACACTACATATGAGGATGTAAAAACCACTCACTTTGGTGAGTCAATAGGGAAGAGAAACAAAGAAGCGAATAACCTGGGTCATGTTTTTCAAAGCAACAGGGAAACAAAACCAGAAGGAGAAGCAAAACTGTGAGGCGCAAGAGGGAAGGGAGAGAGAAATTGCTTCTTTCCAACTGGCTACTCAGATGAAGCGACAGGTCCTCAAAAGTGAATTTCCAGACATCACAAGACAAGTTTTTCTGTATAGAAAAGAAAATACTTGGAAAACAACTTGTAAGGAAGGCCTTATATATTTATAAAAGAGAAGGTATTGCACGGAAAGCATTTGGGGGATCCAGTTTCACTTATTTTACAGGAACCGAGTGGTCTCCAACAAGTCCAGCAGCCCAAGAGGAGGCCAACATTGAGTCAAGAGGATGAAATCATTTGGGTCGCTTCCAGAGGACGTCAGAGGGGATGCTGGGGGGAGCCAGGGCTAAGCCAGACCCCACAGCCCCCAGCAGGGGCAGGACGCTCGTCTTCAGGGACCATTGCGGGGACCCCAGCACTGAGCCATCTGCCCGGACCTCCCGGTTCACCCTTGGCTGTAATTATCTGGTTTAGCAATTGAAATCTCCCAGCGCAGCAGGGTAACGACTTCCTCAGCGGTCACAGAGCAGTCATTGCGTCGGCTTGCCAGACCAGCACATTTCAAAGTCATCCATCTCGCCCAAAAAACGGCCCTGCCATGGTAGGCGAATAAATTGTTGAGCCATTAAAAACACAGCTGTCAAAAGCGCAGCCAGGCCTGCGTGTTGTCAAGCACCAGGTCAATGATGCTCCACTAACGCTAGGAAAAAAATGCCCTCATTAGAAAGAAAAATACATCTTGCCATCACCCCGAACACAGCAAAATGGGGAGAAAAAAATCCCAATCCTGCAGACGTAAACACAGAAAGCTAAAAGGGGAAATGGAGAGAAGTGATGGGACACAGCCTGCGGCGCAGGGAAGGGAGGACAGAGCAGGAGTTGGGAGCTGAGCTGTAATCCCTGCTCAGCCACCGAGGCACCTTCGGAAATCAGTTAACCCCTGTGATCCCGGCATCTGAAAATAGGGATGATTGTTCCTACCCACCTACATCCCTTGCAGGGGTGTGATGGGATTAGTTATCAGCAGATCTAAAAAATGCAAATTGCTAAGCACACTAACGAACCGCACGAGTCTCCATTCCAGCGCTGGCTTCTGGGTGGGATGAAACAAGCTCTGTTCTTTTCACTGGTGTTTTATAATTCTTTTGTGGATGCCCAGAGAAGCCCAGCTGCATGTGGCCATTGGAAAGCAGAGCCATAAGGACGCCTCAACCCATGCCCAGCTCATGCAGGGACAGCCCTTATCCAGGCAGCGATTCCCAGTGCAGCTGAGAAACCACATCCTGCGCTGATGCTCACATTACTCAGAGGTCCCAACCACAAAAAAAAAACAACAGAAAACAATTTATTCCCTTCCTTCGTCACATTGTGCATTGCAAAACCACCACCGTGTTTCTTCTCCACCTCCTCCAGAGTTACACAGGACACACAGCCCCCAAGATGCTCCTTGGAGGGCCTCATCTCTCCACCCCTCCTCACTGCTCTCTTCTGGACCGGTGCTCAGTCACGCACCCAGGATATCAGCTGGGTCTTCACCAGTACCGAGACGAGCAAGATTGTTGCTGAGCTGTTACAGAGACTCACAATATCCCTATTTCAGCAGCCCAGGGTGATGGTCACCTCCAGCACAAAGGTTCGGTTGGGGACAATGACACCCCCAAGCCTTCACTTCTCCCATTATCTCCCATCACACACTGGATCGCTGATCCATATGCGTTGCATTTACCATACTGGATAGCACCACATCATTTTTGAGACCATTTCTCTGACTTGCCAAGATCCTTTTAAATTCTAGCCCTGTCCTGCAAAGCCCTTGAAGCTTTACCCAGTCTGGGATGACCTGCAAATTTGATAAGCACATTACTGCACCACCGATATCAGCCCCAAAAGCCAGAGACGAGTGCCCACCCCAGGACAGCCCTGGGTAACCCCCAAACATACTCATAGAATCATAGGATGGTTAGAGTTGAAAGAGACCTTAAAGATCGTCCAGTTCCCCCCCCCTGCCCTGGGCAGGGACAACTCCCACCAGCCCAGGTTGCTCCAAGCCCCGTCCAACCTGGCCTTGAACACCTCCAGGGATGGGGCAGCCACAGCTTCTCTGCGCAACCTGTGTCGGTGTCTCATCACCCTCAGAGTGAAAAATTTCTCCCTGATATCTAATCTAATTCTACCCTCTTCTAGTTTGAAGCCACTCAAGGCTGTTTCCATTTCAACGGGGAGTCGCTGATGACTACTGTCCAATGGCCATTTCCTACCCAGCCCTTCCCTACCTTAAAAGACTTTCTTCTGGACCACGCTGCCCTGTTTACCTCGCCAAACTGCCATTTGACACATCATTAAATGCCTTATTACAGTTGCAGGAGACAAAAGCCAGACGCACACTCCAGCACGGCAGCCTCCAACGTCGCGTTAACACTTGCCGGTGGAGTAGAGACCTTAGAAATAAATCAGTTATCGCAAATGAAACATCAATTCCCAGCAGTTTGCTTACTTGAAGCTCAGGCAAGTCGCTGAGCCAAAAGGTCAGTGGGGACCCAGGGGAAAATAAAGACTTTATCATCAGCCAGAAAGGATTCAGCTAGCTTGACTCAAGGTATCTTCGGCGTTGATGTCTCCATCAGAGCTAATCACCCCCCGATTCCTTTAGTCAGTGAAGAGAAACAGGCACTTTTAGGGAGTGATTCATCGAATCTATTTTAAATGTCTTCTGCGGGATGAGGTAAATCGCACCTAGAAATCTTGGTTTCTCACATTCGGTCAGACGGGTCCAATGACTATTGTCAGGATGTCCCATTTCATGGAAATCACCTTGGAAGGTGTAACGGCTATAGTTGTTTACTTTGAAGCAGAATCCAGCCCTCCACTTCTATACAAAAAATATGTATATACAGTAATAATATAAATATATATAATCTATACATGTATGCCCTGTGAGCATCCCACACGCTTTCCAGTGCCCGGGCGCTCTCACCAACCAGACACTGTCTCTCTGTTTTCCTTCACTCCATTTCTCTTTGCCTACAACTAGAAAAATTAATATTTTCTGTCCCAGATGTGACATTTAACATTTGTTACTGGCACTTAATACATGCTTGAATTATGGTGCCGGCTGCTAACAGAAAAAGGTTTAGTAGGATTAATATGGTGAACAAATAAAAAAAATTTGCTGAAGGTGGTGAGGGGACAGCAAGAAAACTGCCAGAGAGCAGCTCTCCTCTTCATCCCGATGATTTATCTTTTTCATCTTAGCACTCACTGAGAGTTTTCATATTAGCTTTTGAAACAACCTCTTAACGAAAACTGGGCAAGGAAAGAAGTATTTCATACCCCAAATCTGCCTATTATTGGGAGGTGGGGAAAAGAATAATTAATATTCTGGGGGCATTGAACTGGGGTTGTTCGTGCAGTTGGAATTGGGCTCATGGGGTAAGATCAGGGCAGCTCCTGTGGGACCACAGCGCCCCGTTATGTCTCCCCCCATGCAAAGGGAAGCTCTGAAAAGGGCATCGAGCAGGGACCCAAAGTCCCTCAGACAGGTACATCCCAACACGACACCTCGATTTTAGAGGCAGCATCTAGTCTGGGGAAATTTCTCTTTTCTCCTTCTTTTTTAAGCATCCGATAAGGAAAAAGCAAGAACTTCAACAGGCTCTGGTTGCCCCACGAGCATGCCTTGCAACACAGATGCTGCCAGATGGCAGTGCAACCACCAACGCAAACCCCAAATATTTTATGCTGGATTTCAAAGGGCAGAAGATATTTTCTTTGCAAATCTCCAAGTTTCAGAAGGAAAAAAAAAAAAAGGCAAAAAGCTGATGAAACTGGTTGTGAAATCACTGACATTTGCCATCCTCCCAGGACATTTTCCACAGACTGGAATCAAGATTGTTTACACCACACAAAGCAGAGGATGGTGCTGCTGGAGAACTGGTTTAAGCGTCTCCCCAGCTTCACTTGAAAATCCAAGTGTAAGTCCACATGCGCTTGCTTCCCCGTGGCACCCGACACAGTGGGGACAGTGGCAACTGCAGCATCCCTGGGCCATGATGATGCAGGGAGATGCTCCCCAACATCATCTGGATGAGAGGGACCACAGTCACTTACACCCCATTATTTTTCAGGAGGGGTGTCTGGTGGAGGCTGGGGGGTGTGTGTCACTAAGCCTGCATGGGGACAACGCTCTCGGGAAAATCTCCTGCTCGGTGCCACGGCCAAGTCTCAGCGCTGTCATGCCACCCACACAGGCTAAATCTGTCTAAACTGGGGTAACTGGTAGAGGGAGGCAAACTCACCTTCCCCACACCTCCTTTGAAGATGAGGAAGAAAAAGGAGAGCGACGGGGATTTAGGGGATCTTGCTCAACTGGAGGCATTGATCCAGCAACTGATCCAAGACACACACCAAAGCCTCTACACCCCCAACTTGAGTAGGTGCCGGGATGACCACAGATGGTCATACTCTGTGAGTGAAGGCTGTGATGGTGGTTGTGCACGGCTGTGCGAGGTTTGCAGGGGACCGGCAGGTTTCTCCTCCTCCCAAGGATGCCAGCATGGCACCAGGGCAGCCTCTGAACCACAAGGAGAGCAGCAAAGAATAAAAAGCCATTTCTAACACAGGCAGCTAATGCATGTGACAGAGGAACAGCCACACGGAGCCAGCTCGCCCTCGAAGGGAAGGCTGCAATCAGTAACACTGTTAAAAATAAAAACCTCTCTTGCTGACGCTGCAGTTACAGCTCGAAACAATCAAATCCTACACAAAGGCTTCATCTACTGAGGAATCGCAAAATAGCACACAGTCCTGCCTCCGGTTTCCTCAAATAACAAGCGGCTCAGTAGCCAGGGATGCAGGAAGGAGTTTATCCAGGGAGACCCTTCCCAGTTAATTTTTGGAAGGTCAGCGATGCTTCGTG
The DNA here is from genome assembly GCA_013398815.1 of Ibidorhyncha struthersii. Classification (NCBI taxonomy): domain Eukaryota; kingdom Metazoa; phylum Chordata; class Aves; order Charadriiformes; family Charadriidae; genus Ibidorhyncha; species Ibidorhyncha struthersii. The sequence goes on from VZSZ01012048.1 coordinate 1,029,912, forward strand.
GCAGACCCCAGCGCGGGGTCAGCAGGAGCAAGAAGACGGGCAGCTCCTTCCCACCAGCATCACTCATTTCTTCTTGAAGCATCACCAACTATCCCTTCCCCTGGAGATCCTTGAGCATGCTCCCAACCTGTTTTTATATTTTTAAATAAATTGTGAAGATGGTCTGGTAGGGTCACCAGCACCATCACTTCCAGTGTCACCCCATCGCCAGCCTCAAAGCCATGTCCAGCAGCTGAGTGCCACCAGCAAATGCAGCTCTAGAGACGGTGCAACGGATGTGATTAATGAAACCCTGCTTTGAAAAAATGTCAGGTTTATTAATTCAGCTCCAGCACAAGGTAAGGCATCCTCGCAGCTTGCCAACCCTACTGCAGCAGGAGCGGGAGCAGTCAGGCCATCCCTGCCTACTGTACCAGAGTCTACACCTGAGCCAGGCACCCCAACTTGCTCCATAGCTGGTAAGAAAGAAACAGCCACTTCTAGGGAATGAGTTTTGGGGTTTTGCCATCTCAGCGTAGACACCTGGGATCAGACAAGTTGCTGCAAGCCAGAACATCTCCGGGGTGAACATCCAACAGCAGCCAAGGGCGGAGGAAGACAAACCTGGTACCTCGAGGTCTTGGAAAGGTCTAAAAAACAGGGAACTGCCAGATCGGTGAGATGAAAGTCGGCAATTATCACCCAGAGAAATAAACCACCAGACTCCTCAGCTCATCTGAATGTTGTCTGGGACGAGAGGCTGTCCTATAGGCCCACAGCTAGCTGGTAAAATTGGGGAACAGAGCAGAAGCATTGTAAAAACCCGGAGGAAGGGTAACAGTGACACATGCCTTTGCAGTCTCACGCTTGCATTTTATGTATAGACACACATCTAGCTTAACAACTGCCCATGAAAACCCATTTAAAAACACTTTTCGAAAGCAGATTGGACTGCATGGCTCAGCAGAGAGCTTGTACCCTCTCTCTGGGGGACTCCCTGCTCATCAGAGTTTGCATACTTTCTTTTGATGACCATCATGGCCTACACAATCCATCCAAGACTGGCTTTAAAGTGCTGTCCTGGTACTAAAGCGGCAGATTCAAGACCGCACAAGGCTGGTGTTCGAATACAGATTTCTAAGCCTTGGTTTTGGAAGAGCCCAGACCAGGCTTTGGCTTGGCCCACCACAGAAATGGGACTTTGTAGTTTCTCCTACTGATGTAAGAGAAGCCAGAGCAGTTAACACTTTTATATTAACTTCAGGAGTGGGAATGCGAAAAAGAAAAAAAAAAAAGGAAAAACAGTCCTAGAACTTTCAGGGAGGTTTCTTGATCCAAAATTCTCATTTTGGAAGCTCATACTGAGCTTCATAGACTGAACTATTCGTACACACAACTGACTGCAGAAGATCTAAAAGCAGTTGCAAAGAAGGTAAAGACCCTCACATTTCCAATCTTCTACATTATACCTCTTTTTTTACAGCCGTAATTCGGAAAGGGTGAAGAGATAGACTCTGTTTTGAAGCAGACAGATGACAGGGTGTCTACCCAAAACTTAAAGCCTGCTAATTGGTAGTAGGTTGTTATGGGAGGATGAAGCCTCACTCCTGTCCTGAGGATGTAATTACAAGAGGAAGATTGATGCTTCATACTCGGATTCGCAGGACCCGCTCCAGAGGGACGTTTATAGATCACAACGCGACCGCAGTAATCACGCGGGACGTTAATGACACCCAACTGAGTTCTGCAAATACGCTTCAGAGCGTATTTGTCCAAATACAAGGGTGAGGAATTAATCTTCCAGGAGAATTATTTAAGACTTATAATCTGTTGAGAAAGGAATTACCGGCTGAGTGCTATGCAAAGCTGTGGTAATTATGCTAACAAATTAGAAGTACCTTTATCTGCTTTCAAAGATGTTCATCAACATTGTGTGTTTGGCTTTCCCCATATGCAGTTATGGGTAGAAATCATTATCCTTTGCAGGCTCCCACATACCAGCCCCACACTGTAATAGAGCTTTTTCATAAGGTAATCAGCCAACAGAATATCCCACTTTTAGGTCACATAATCTCCAAGACTCAACTCAAGTGCATCCTGCAGCGATCTCACTTACAATCCCTGTAACGTAAGGATGTCACTGTCACAACCCATCCTAAGGCTGAGGGCTGGCAGCAAAAAAATCCCTGAAATGCAAGAAGAAGCCCGATCCATTAAAAAAAAATAAGTAAAAAGAAATAAATTCTTGTACAAAGTGCTGTGGATAAATATGCATGTCTGATTGTAAATGGCAAAGATCAAAGTCACATTTTTCTTCTTCACCTTTTTCTGGAAAATTGGCATATCATTAGTCAAAGGAGGGGTTTTGAGAATCATAGAATCATAGAATGGTTTAGGTTGGAAGGGACCTTAAAGATCATCTCGTTCCAACCCCCCTACAATGGGCAGGGACACCTCCCCCAAGCCCAGGTTGCTCCAAGCCCCATCCAACCTGGCCTTGAACACCGCCCGGGATGGGGCGGCCACAGCTTCTCTGGGAAACCTGGGCCAGTGCCTCACCACCCTCAAAGTGAAAAATTTCTTCCTAACATCTCATCTAAACCTCCCCTCTTTCAGTTTGAAGCCGTCCCCCCTCATCCTATCACTACATGCCCTTGTAAAAAGTCCTTCCCCAGCTCTCCTGTAGGCCCCCTTTACAGACTGGAAAGACACAATTGGGTGTCCCCGGAGCCTTCCCTTCTCCAGGCTGAACAACCCCAACTCTCTCAGCCTGTCAACTATATTCTCTTCTGCTCCTATGTAAAGTCTTTAGATTGATAAAATAGTTCATTTAGGCATTATTCCCATGCAGTGGCGTGGGGAGGTTTTCTGGTTGAACCTCATCCTGGCTGAGAACGCCGTGGTGAGTCACCGGTGTAGAGCCCACGAAGAAGGTTTGAAAACATTTATTTTCCACATGCCAATGTATCTGTAGTTAAAGCACAACATGGGACCATACTGGGTTTATTGAAATCCTGCCAGAAAGCCTGGCAGGTTTCTTACAAAATTTTATCTAACAAGTAGGCAGATTTAAAAGAATAAAAAAAAAATAAAAAAAATCTGTCTTATTTTGGGGGCTGGTGAACATCCTGTAAAGCCTGACACCCCATCTCTCGAGCCCACAAGCTCCCAGCAGCCTGTCTCGTGCAGCCCCCGAGCAATCGGCTCCAGCGCTCGAGCTCCCAGCAGAGCAAGGGCGAAAACAGCAATCATCTTCTGTCAAATGTCAGATCTGGGGCTTGTCCCTCTGCCGGTATCTCACCCAGGAGATGTCACCTTGCACCCATCTGTGCACCGGGAACCTGGCACCACGTGCTGCTGCCGTCAGAGATGAAGCAGCAGCTCAAAACCCAGCAAGAGCTGCTTTGTGGCCCCCAGAGCCTTCCAGGGGCAGATTTTGATGGCACCCAAGGACCCCTTCCCACCAGAAGACACCACCTGTCTCAGAACCGATATGACCAATGGGATATCATGCTCACTTCCCAGGGACAGCACCAGGAGCAAAACTGCTGCTCCTCAAAAGCATCTTATACGTTATTAGCTTCTAAATGAGCTAATCTACTGAAAAAAGCTTATAATGCACCAGGACTGTGGAGCCCATCTCCATCTCCCCTCCCAGAGAGCACGGTGGCCCAAGGAACACGTAGGCAGCAGGAGTAGAACCTACGCTACGCTGTGGCGTGACTTTTCCCCAGCATCGCCGGAGGAACACGGGCTCAGTCCCCCAACACCTTGCCCCAGAGGATGTCCCAGCTCTGCTTTCCCAAGCAATCCCAGGACTTCTCTCCTGCGATTTCACCTGGGACGATGATCCTGGCCCGGCACACGCTGTAGCTGGACCCTCCCGGAGGGCCCATCCGCGCTATGACAAGGAGGAGTCTCAAAACCACCAAGATGCCCAGTTCAGATGTCAGGTTGCCAAGCGGAGGAGCTGGAGCATCAGCACTGTTGGGAAGGGGTGCAGGAGTGTGCACCGCTGTCCCCAGGCTGGGGACTTACCTCTCACCTCCCTTTTTCCTGGGGAAGTTTGGAAACAGGATCACTTAGAAACATGGAGGGAGCGTATATATACTGACACGTCTGTGTTGCAATGGGAATGACTGTTGCCCCTCGGGAGTGGCAGGAGGAAGGCTGCCACCACTGGCTGTGCACACTTTTACCGATGCCTCCCATGGATGCAATGTAGGAGGTAAATTTATTTACACTTAGTAAAAACAAATTGGTTAGGTGCAATGAGGAAATATGTGCATGCAATTAATCACTCAAGGAAAAGCTGGTTAAATCTCACCAGATTGCTTTCAAAACACCATCTCCTCCTAAATCAGAGATGTGGGAGGCAGGAGAGGTCCCGGCTCCCGGCAAGGGCAGACGCGGTAGCCCAACACTAGCCGTCGCTGCCTGGGCTGGAACGCCAACCTGGCACAGACCAGCCATGGTGGACCTGACGTTACTTAAACTCTTGCTAAATCCAGTTTCTGCCCTCTTCGCCTCCGGTTTGGTGCTATGAGCGTGTCCCGAGGGCCATGCCGGCGGGCTGACCCCCTTTGATCTCTCCCCACACACCCAGGTTGTAATTTCCTGAGGACTGGAGCCTACAGCAGTTTCATTGTAGGCTTTGCTGAAGAGCCTGAACGTCCAAGGGGAAAGCCGGATAGCATGCAAGGACATGTTGTGACATGAAACTTGGCTCCAGGACAGGATTATCATCCTCTTGTCAGAACTCAAACCGTTTAATTACTTTGTACAACGATGGAGAAGATGAGTCGTCCCTGCAGCGAGGGAGGCTGCGGGTTTGCTCACGCAGTGGCCAGCATCTCGAGGGTAAGTGCAAACCCTCGGGCATGGTCCGATGGGACAACCACCTTCTCGGCTCTCGCTGGTGACTGTGGTGCTGCCTTTGAAGATGCCAACTAGCAAACATAAGAGGAGAGAGAAAATTTACTCCCGCTTTTCACCCAGCACGCCATTTTGCTCAGAAAAGTGTCCTCACCCAATTCATAAATTGGTGCAAAATTCATACGGGACGTGCTTCCGTTTAATTACGAAATTAGTAGGGTTGGTTTTTAATTGCCTCACTGTTTTCCAGAGCCAATCATGTGCTTCCTGCAACGGGCAGTGGAAAGACGTCGGGTATTTTACAAGATACCAATTTGCACGTTGCATGGTAAATATAAGCACACCCTGAACATGAGCCACAAGATGATTATAGGGCAGCGGAACAACGGAGACAGAAAATAAAATAAATTGAGGGCAAGGCAACTACCCACAATGGGTATTCTGTATTTTGGATCTAAAAATACTGTGCTCAAATAAGGAGGCTTTAACTTACCCCCGACCAAAGCAAATAAAATCAGGTTGAGGCTGCATTCAGCAGAGAGGTCAGGAATAGAATATGTATGGGGGTTTTTTAGGCTATTTATTTTTTATTTTACACCCACCCTTTATTCACCCAGTTATCTGCAGCTGTTATGGTGTATCTTTTCTTCCTGTACACAGAGCGAGGATATGCAGAGGCAATTGTCTGAGGAGAGAACGCCTGGTTTGTTGCTCAGACTTTTGGTATCTCAGATAAAGTGGCAGAAGGCACAGTTATTTCCTCGTGCCAGCACAAGAAGAGTGACTGCGAGATAAGGTATAGGAACAGACTGAGCCTCCAAACTACAGCCTCCCACATTCCAGATTACAGCTCCAAACCCCACTTTTTAGAACATGGGGCATTCATATCTTCCCAGAAAAAAAAATAAAATAAATCTTCTACATAAAATCAATGTGGCTAGTGAAAAAAATCTGACCAAAACCCTACTTTTCCATCAAAAAAAGTTTCCAAGAGAAAATGACCTCCCCAGCTTATCACAGCACCTCTTAATTCTTTTCTGCTTCTCTGCAGTCGATCCATTTTTAGTGAAGCGCTTCAGTTGTCACCATAAAGAAGCAGAAGGTCTTTCTATTTCAATTAATTTTATTTATTTATGCTTGTCAACCACACTTTTATACCAGCTGTCTCTGTTTGGGACCGTCTTTATTGGCTGCTGTCAAAGGACTCCAAATAAGTAAAAGCCTAATAAGGAAAATAAGTAAGATTTATATTGCTCTATCTGCAGCCCAGCTTCACCTGGGGGGAACAACTACAGTAGAGAGTTTGCATTTATTTTCCTGCCCATTCTGGCACCGCAGCGTGCCATCGAGAAGCCAGAGGTGGAAAAGATGTACTAGAAAAAAGTTGAAGTCGAAGATAAAAATACCGTGTTAGTATGTAAAGCGTGCAGGGAATGAACAGAGCATCTCGCCAGCAGCTCCATCCTCAGGGCGCAGCAGGGAGAAGAACACGCTCTGCACGCCGCCCCCCATCACCAGCCAGAGAGGAGCAGGGGAAAATGCTATTATTCCTTTCTGGAGCTGAAGAATAATTGCTTTTCACTCTGAAAAAAAAGTAGATTTTAAGACAGCGGCACCCAGCCTGCTCCTCCTCATCATCATTACACCCGCTACCCGAAAACAGTCACCGCACACGGCTGAATCCTCCCATACATGGGAGATGTATTCACCTTCAAATTTCTCAGTGCTTGTCCTGTGCCCTGGGAGATTCGATGACTGAAGAAATGACACTAGGGTTGGCCAAAATGTTTACAAAGAGGCTGCACATGGCAATAATGAAAATAAATACCTCCTGGTGAGGACTGGAAGACACTCAGTGGCAAATGTTTGCTGCTGGTTATTAAATTTCACAGTTTACTGAAACGTTGATGTCCATAAGGGTCTTAAGGGTCTTTTCCAACCTAAATGATTCTACGATTAATGTGTGTCCTGCTAAAGGCTATTCCACCTCTGCAATGTTGGCCGCTGCTCAGGTGGAAGCTTTGTTGGGTGGGAGGAGAGAGGACAGTGCCCGAACGCACGATCCCTACCTCAGACCTTATTTTTATCATGATTATCTCCTGAAAATGAGATATCTGACCCAAATACCACGGGGTGTATGGGAACGAGTCCAATGGCTTCAGCGGGTTATACACCAAACCTCCCAGTGATGTGCAGATCCCACTGAAGTCCAGGGGAATCATACACCTTCCCCAGCAGCCCCGGCATCAGCCCCTATCCCACTATGAAAAAAAGCTATCAATGCCATAGCAATGGTTTCAGTGATACGGGTTAATTATTTAGGGCTACATGCTTGCTGGAGAAGACAGTCAGTCCAGCCCCATCTCCCTGGTGGTCCTTTCCTGAGCACATCTGTTCATGCCGGTTGCCACTGGTTTTCTCAAAATAATTTCACATTACTGCTGTGTTTCCCGAGCGCGGTGTACGCTGAGCGTGGCCAACCCCTGGAAACCGCGTCGGGAGGAGAAGACAGCAATGAACAGGCCATCTCGGATCACGGCGATCAGAGTGGTCACCTCCCCGAAGGAGCTCTCCCGCAGGAACCAGCATCTCCCACGTATGGCAAATGTCCTGAATCTCTTTCTCCTGTTTTTAGAAAAGGACTTCAAGTGAGGTTTCCTATTGCCCAGCCTCTGACATCCCCCGCTGAGTGACGCAACATAGGGAGGCAGCAACACTGGACCTATGTCTTCATTAAAACCACAATTATTTGTATGTAGTCAGGATCACAAATCACCGCTTTTACACCCACAATGATGTTATTAGTTTGCATATTCATAAGGCACCATACGTTTATGCATCTTCACAAATATTAGGGAGGAACAAATTTTCTGTTCTTAGGAGAAAAAATAAATATGGATTTGGGTAAGCGCTTTCCTAAACAACTCTGTTAAGAAGTGTTCCCTCCTCCAACGCTGTGCAAAGGGAGTTTGGCTCAGAAATTCAAATTCTCTTTGAATTTCTTCATTTGGAGATGTGCTTGACTCCTCTCACAGCCAGCGTCGGTGTATCTCAGGGAGTTTCAAGCTCTCAACCCAAATAACAAATGGACAAGCGCTGGATCAGCCGGGACACCCCGACCTCTCCTCATGCAACAGCACGGAGGGAAGAGTTTTAGCCAGTTCCTGGGATTTCCGTCCTGATGGAAAGATCATCTCTACCTGCAACCAAGGAAAAATCGAGCAATTATGCAAATGCCAGCAATGTCTCAAAAGTATACAATGACATTCGTGTGTAATTCTCAGGATTTAGCTCAAAATCCTGTATGCAGATGCAAATATCCTCGTTCAACCCTGCACCCCAGCCAAATTCATTGGGACAGGAGATCCAGTGCCACCTCCCTTTGCCATGCCAGCAGGCCAGGCCACCACCGCTCCAGGTGTGCTGAAGATGAGGGCAGCGATCAAGAGGGACTTTTGGGAGGAGAAATAGAAATAATACATATAATAAGTCCCTGAATGGGTTTCGCTTGGACATTAGCATCTGTTTACCACAGACTGCACAGCCACTTCACTCCCTTGTATATATACTCCCTTAAATAGCCAATTTAAGTTCATTTTTGTCCTGTTTCCAACAGCAGACTAGAATCCCTGTTTTAAAAGTGCCAATTAAGTATCGGCGCAATCAACCCCTAGCAGCCCGCTTCAGTGGAGCGCTTGATTAGCTGTGCTCTAATTAACCTCTTCACCTCCCCACACATTAGCAGGTAAATGTATTTACACTCACGAGTAGGCACAAATCCACATATTGCCAGACTGAATTCCTCGATTTTAAGTTTCTGTTCATCATCGCCTACTTGGAGGCCAAGATGCAGTATCTGTACACGCGTGGCTTTCACTGGACCCAATATCAACCATTCAAATCCCCCTGAGCCACTGTTTGGAAATCAAAAGGAAGACTGAGCATGATTTTTTTGGAGGCGAGGACTCTTCTCTGCCTAGCAGTGACGGCACCCTAATTCAAACACGTCGAGAAGACATCCCCATGCCCTCCTCCTTCCACGTGTGAGACCAGAGTTGAATTAGCGTGGGTGAAACGGTTACACATGGAGTCAAAATAAAACCAGTAAGCAATATAGACTAAGAAATAATACAGAATAAAATAGAAATAATATACAGAATAAGAAATAAAAGCAGTTGAGTAATATTTGCTCCTAAAAAGAAGGATTTGGGGGTCTTTATTCATTCGGAAGCCATTCAGCCTCCCGTTGAGTTCAATACAGACCACAACGAGGGTGGGATGAGACCTGGATCACCGATGGTTTCTGCTGGTTGCTGGTTCACCACGACTCCTCCAGGCTGGACAGATTTGGGAAAAAAAAAAAAAACCAAACCCAAACCTCCAAATCTAGGACTTTTATTGATAAAGAGACACAAGCAGATGTTTTTTTCGGATGCTGCTTGGGAAATAAGGATGTTGAAGCTTGCTACAACACCGTGGCTTTCTGTACGGCTGCAGGATGCTTGACGCAGGCATCCCGTGCTGGTTGGCGATACCCATCCCTCACCACGGCTGATGGATCATAATGGGCTGCGCTGACATGCACAAGTGGGAGGGAGGGAAAAGTTCTGTGCCATGGTCGCGTCAAGTTGATTTAACTTTTCAAGCCATCTGTAACTGTAAAAACAAGACGCCGCATCCACAAACGAAGCAGGCAGATGGTGGATTGGGATGGCAACTATCCTGCAGCGATGCAGCAGCGTGTGATGGCTTCCCTTTGAGTCAGCTGTCCAAGAGCTGATCAAATGCCTTCAAAAAGAATAACTCCCTGGCACCTGTTTATATGCACTCTTATATTAGCAGGATAAGCCAAAAATCCTGACTTCCTTGGTGTGAAGGGCTTGTCTGGATCCCTCTCTCAGCCTGGCTATCTGGCCGTGACTGCACTCCCCAGCAGACAGGACAACCCATCGTCCCTTCATCCATCTCCTTCTGTCACCACCACAGCTTCCATGGGCATAGCCTGGGTTTTTCTTACCAGCACTAGAGCTGGTCCTAGACTGATAGGAAATAGCCCAAAATGAATCAATAAAATGTGCGCACCCAGAGAAAGGCTTCGACAACTCTACGTCACGGTGACCCTCTAAATTAAACCACCCGTGGAAATCCCCAACCTGTGACAGAGGCTCCACCGCCATCGGGCATGGACCAGGATGGGCGGCTGCATTACCTCCTCCTGCTTACCCCAACTGCTTATCAAAACGTCCTTCTTCAATGCAGAAGGAGCTGGACGTCTACCGAGCTGGCGCAGAAAGATTAGATTAGTTGCTGCTAAATAACAAGAGGAGATGAAATAGGAAAATCCACCCCAAACTGGAGTGCAGATCCGACCGGTCAACAGAAAGTTGAAAGGAATGTGGCAAATGGAGAATATCCCTGAAACGGAGGGGAAAAAGGCAGCCAGAGAGCTTAGCGGGTTTCAAAGATCAAGGAGAATCTCCACCTGATCAGCTTAAAAACTCCCAAGGCACTAAATATCATAAATGCAAGCCCTGGGTCTGGAAACTTTGTTTTTGAAGATAAAAGAAAACAGCTGCAATCCAGCCATCATCGCAGGAGCTGGGACATCACTAAAGCCATCCAGTTCCACGAGCTTTGCAAGAAAACTCCTGGGGCTTGGCAAGGTTGAGGGTGCCCGGTGGGGAGGAGGACCAGACAGGGCTGCCAAGGCCACGCGGGAGAGAAGGACCATATGGCACAGAGGGATGTTCGGGGAAGCAGGGGAGGAGAGGAGACGAGCAGATGGGAGGGGGAGCTGAAAGGCAAACCGACAGAGACGGCGTGTTTGGGTTTATTCGGCAGGAAGGGAGACGGGGGCGGAGGGGAGGTGGTTTGAGAGACGGTGCTCCCATCCCCGCTCAGGCCCACAGGCAGCGGGCTGGTTTTTCCCTCCAGGAACAATTAAAACCACACCGAAAGCAATCAGGCAGGGAAAATACCAGACACGTCTGGATTGTACCCATACAAGTTTACATGAAAACCCCTCCCAAATTTCCTTTTGTTATATAGATGCTCATCCTCTCCCTGCCTTTGCTTTCTCCACACCAGGTCCACAAAGTATCGTGGCAGCTTCTGGACCACGTGTGGGAAGAAAATCGAACATGAAGTATACGTTCAACCGTGGGGCGCGTCTCTCTTGCCGCACGCCCTCATCACCGGCACAGTTCAACCCTGCTTTTATTTGCTCAGAAAGCATTGCTTTCAAAGGTATCAGAGATGCTTTGGCTTCTGCTCCATGCGCTTTTCCCAGCGGAGCATCGCGGCAGGGCAGCATCTGACAGAGCTGGTCCCTCGGCGTCGCGGTGCGATGGGATCCGCTGCCCGTGGAGGATGCTCCGGCACTGTAAGGACCAGGTGGGTTCTCACCCAGCACAGGGCATCTCTGACGCGGGGCGTTTCGTGCCCCGGCTGGCCAGAGGCCATGCCTGCAATCCACGGCAAAAAGCGAATTACATAAACTTAAATTCCTGGCATGACTCGGCTGCCTCGCGAACCCCGCTGCCCTGAAAGCTGAAACAATTAGTATACTGTTTATTCATAAGATTAAACCCAGTGAGGTGTAAAACAGCAGCTGTAGTGTCAAGCACAAGGCATTATTTCGCTGCCACAAAACAGACACGAGCCCGGGCTCCTGGCCGGGTCTCCAGCAATGTTTTTTCATTCACCTGGAATGAAGGAACTCACTGTGTTGTTTTTTGTTTGGTTTTCCCCGCCCCCCCCAGACACACAAGGATAAATCCTTGGCTTTAGGAAGGGAGCGGGGCAGTCCATCCTCCACAAAGCCTTCCACTGGCAATAGATTGGACGAAATATTTCCCTTTTATAACCCCCTCCTTATGCAACAAGATCATTATGGGACTGGTGCAAGAGAAAGGATTATAATAAGAATTACATATGTAGAGTCTGTAGCTGGCACAGCCCCAGTACAGCTGACGAAACTGTTGATTCTGGGCTGATCTGGTTATTTATATTCGCAGTACACACAGCAGACTCCCACTCCCCGGCAAGCCGGGTGGTACAGAGCTTTCCTTGCCTTCCCAGGTCACTGCTCGCAGGCCACCCCACTGCTCTGCTTCACTCTAATGATGAGAGTTATATCCCCATAATGCCCCAAAAGGTCAAATAATACAGCCAGTATCGGTCATTTCTCAGCCTTCTGGTCAATGAAGGCAATTAGATCAACCAACCTCATCTCCCATTTCCCATAATCCACCCAGTTCCTCCCCGATTACATTGCAGTGACTGATTCTTGCCAGTTTTATTCTCCAGAAACCGAACTTTTGGGTGCTACGCGCAAAGAAGATGGGCTGAAGTGCCGGCAGTGCCTGAGCATCGCACCAGTAAGGACATTGCTGCACGAGCTGTGCCTGAGGGACCGGATCCAGCCCCCTGCCCCACATCTTGCAGAAGGCAGCAAAAAGTCCCTTCCCATCCAATTTGGGAAAAAACTTTGTTCTGATCCCATATAGGGATTCATATCCCAGGTCATGGGTGAATATAGCAGCTGGGGGGGGCAGAAAGCGATACCCGAAAGCTTCTCTGCTTTGCCAACACATCAGCATCTCCAGGAGAAGACATCACCGCCCCGGGTGAACCAGCTTCTGCACACAACCACAGGGCCCCGCCGGGCCCCATCTCCAGCCACAACCAGCCTTGGATGCCTCCAGAAAAAATGGAACAGGAAAACAAACCCATAAACCAAACCCAGCAAATGCCCACTGATTGTGCACTGGGGGGAAAAAGTCCTCCCTGACCCTCACAGGCAGCTGGCTGGAGCCCAAAATATCACAATCGATCGTAGTAACTGTCAAGCCAGATGATCGTAACGGTCTCTTCTGACCTCAGAAATCTATTAAATATATTAGATAACAGCTGTTTCCATGCCAGGTGATGTCAAGACAACATCACTGCCCCGGGTCATTCGGATGGTGGAGAAAATCGCCTAAGGTCACCGTCTCAGCAGGAAGCCGCGCTCGGATGCTCGGCCGCCTGAAGGCAGAAAAAAATATTTTCTCTTCCTCAGTTGGCACCGATGTTTTCTCAGAGCCCCAAGAAGTCTCCAAAATAGGTGTTTTCATCAGCGGTGTGTGCTGAACTATACAGTCATCCCTATATTCTGTATCAGGATATCTTCTACATCATTTACATGGTAGACTAAAATGAAGCTTAGGATAAATTAGACTACCTGAAAAATATTCTTACTGGTGGCACATATTAATCTGTTCAGGCTACACAGGAGGTGGGGGCAGCGTTGTTAATCGAGTGCTTAAAATAGGCTCAGCGCTGTACAAACATGCGGGGCTGAGCTAAAACCCCATCTGAGCCGTTCTTATCAAAACGGGGTTTGGCTCAGCACAGCCTGTAAGGAAGAGTCACATAAAGATGGCTTCAACGAAACCTGGTGGATTTTGGCTGAAAAATCAAAAGCTGGGTTGTTGTTTCTTTTTTAACACACACCTCCTCCCCCATTTTTAAGCCAGAATTGTTCTGGAGGTTGGCTGAAACGTCATGGAAAATGTCTGTCCCACTGACCCCCACCTCCTGCGCCCAGGCAGGTGACGTTAAGTGATGTGACTGTGGTTCTTTCGCTTAAAGACCGAGCAGCCAGATGCCCAGCCTGCGCATCTCCAGGATATCAGTGGCCCAGCAACAAAAAAAAAA
>VZSZ01012050.1:0-11279 GCA_013398815.1 Ibidorhyncha struthersii
TAACAATCCTTATTGTCACAGCCCGGAAGGTTTCCATGCCCCAGCTCTGATGGTGTCACGTTAGTATAATCATCCAAGGGCAAAGTAAACTTTCCCAAGGTAAAACCGAAAGTGTAATTAGTAACAGAATCCATCACGCGATGCCTGAGATCTGCAGGTATAGCCGTTACCCAACTAATCATGTTATACACCTGAATTGCGAACCACACCAAAACAGCACATTTAAACCTTCGCATAAAAACACAAAGAGTAAATAAACTTTGCAATGCATTTGGCAGGTTAAACAGAGTTGACTGAATGAAGTGCAAAGCAAGGTCTTTAAAGGCATGATACAACATTTCATTTAAGAACGACATGATGTGAGCTGTCTCTTATAATCTCTGAACAAGCTGGAATTCAAACTGTTCAGGCAATCTATCACAGCTCTCATCGAGCACTGCTCGTTCCCCATGTTGGGCTCCAATTAATCTCTCATGGTTTAGGCCAAATCGGCCACTGGGGACGTGGGGGACCCCAGATGGGACTGACAGATGCTCCCCTCTACCCCTCTTCAAAGAGAGAGGCAGAGGAGGGAAAAAGAGACTTATGAGTTTAGAAGGAACTAAACTACTTTAATGAATTACTAACAATAAAATAAAAAGGAAATAATGAAATATATACAAACCCTATCAAGCTCCCAGGATGACAATCACAACAATGGCTGGCACTGGGGCAGTCCCAGGCTGGATTCAGTGACGGATGAGAACTGGATTCCAGATCTGCATTCAGGATTGGGACCAAAGGCAGACGAAGTCTGAGTCCTCCTCAGACGTCTGCCATTGAAGAAAGAGAGAGCTGACCCTTTGATCCCTCAGCTTTTATCGTGAGCATGAGGCAGATGGGATGGAATACCCTGTTGGTCAGTTTTGGGTCACCTGGCCTGTCCGCTTCTCCCCGCAGGTGGGACCCCCACTGTGCTTTTCCACTTCCAACCCTCCAACGTGGCAAATAACAAAGTTGGTTGGCCTTGGGTGTTAGAGCAATAAGTATAAGCAAGAGCCTCTCCGCATACCATGTCTGGACATCAGCTATAAAAATTGGTTTTATCACTCTGAGAGAGTGAACATTGTCTGCACAGTATCCTGTTAATTTCAGTAGTTAGAAGAGGCCCAGCTAAGAAGCAAAGTTACTGAACAAAATTGGTCCAGTTCTACCTCAAACCAGGACAGGAACACACAAAGAGAGATATTAATTTAAGACAGAGAGATAGATGGAGCAATACTTTCAAAAGTAAATGGCTCAAATTGAAAGCCAATTCTCAAATGCATATTCAGAGACATATGGGTTCAGCTCTTAATGAAACAATCCTTTTTTTTTTTTTAATATAAGGAAAAGAAGGATCATGCATTGACATTTATTTTCTATCTGGAAAAGAAAAAAAGGCACAACTACATTTTTCCTTAGCCTTTTTTTCTCTGAGGTTGCTAAATATTTTATGCTCCCCGTAGAAATGAGATAAGGTGGTTAAAAAGACATGAAGATTTTATTTTCTTTTTAAAAATGGAAGAAGAATAAATGGAAGAGTGTTTCTGTTCATTTCATTTCAGAAAATGATGAGACTAGTTCATCTCTAAAAGATACAGAAATCTGAATCCAAAGATCCTCCAACAGAAATGCAAATATATTTATAAGCACTAGATGGTACTTAAAGCACAGGGTTGAAATGAACTGCTCTACTGTGAGGTGTATAGTCAGGGTACCTGTGTCAGAAGCTTAGCGAAGTCGAGTTTGGTTTTATTTTCCCCATATCCAGGAGGAAAAAAAAAAAAAGAAAAAAAAAGACTAAATCTTTTCTGTGCCTTTTTTGACTTAAAAATAAAAATGGACATGGCAAAAGTGATCCTGATTAGATTGGTACAAAATGATGATACATTCTTTCTGGATGAATCAGGAGACATGAGGTTATGTCACTCTTTAGTTATAGACCTGAAATACTAAGCTTAAATTTATAGCCTCTTGAATGAGCCACAGGACTCTTTTTACTGATTGAGTAGAATTGGGTGCAGTTCCAGCAGTTCTTCTGTGTGATCAGTTACTTTATCACCTTGATCAGTTTGGAAGATACAATAACTCTATTTTTTAATACATCCTACTACAATAGATCCTTTATCAACCTGTTTTGGATTTAATCACACTTCTGGGACAGGAATCCTCTCCCCATCTCTCTCTTTCACATCCATGCAAACACATGCCTGCACACCCTTAAATGTCTGTGTGTTACTTTTTGCGATTTTTATATTTTCTGGAGGAAAAGCTGGAACAGATAGTGAGCAGGATCTAGGGAAAAGATAGCTCAATAGCAGCTGGTCCTTTTTCCATCTCTAGTTTCCAGAAAGGACAATTTATTTCCAAAAGTGACTAGGGGAGAAATTTCCATCTATAGGAACGATATTGCAGTAGATACCTGGAAATTTGAAAATGTACCTTGGCTGCAGATTTTGGACTTTCAGTCCAGCTTTGAAGCATTAGGACTCAAAACTGTTACTCACTCCGTGCTAGGTGTCCTCTCCTATTCCATCCCATCCCAGACTCAATAGTTTAATCTGGTGCTTTGGTTTGGGTTCATTCCCCACGTAAACTTTTACAGTGAGGAGGAGCACTGCAGCGGTCAGTGAGATTTTCCAGGAAACTGTGAATAACAAATATCTCCCTGTAGTTCCTCCCATTGAACACCCTGCTGTGCAACTGGGAGCCTTTCTTCCTGACATCTTCTGCCTATAAACTGTTCCAGGAGGTATGCAGATTAATACTGTTGCTTAATGTACATTCTTAAAAAAAATGCTGCTAGATCTTTTCTAAAAGTATTTCCTTCTGGAAATCCCTTCTGGATTTCTTTGGCAAGATTGTCAGCATAGATGTTAATTTAATGCTGATCATGCTGTTCAAAGCATTTCTAATGTGAGCCCACATCCAATATCCAGTAGAAATTCAACTGAGTGCATTAACTCATGTCTCATCTTCTACCAAGCAGCCATTATCTGGTGTTGATTTCCAGTCACTCCAGACCTGAGGAAGATTTAAACCTCAACGGGAAAACTATTCATCAAGGAGTATGCTAGTGACCAGATTGCCAAAACTGCACTTTTGGAGCTTTCCAGTATGCTCACTTCACCCACTAAACTGAAAGTAACAGCCTTCACCTCCTCCCCGATGTGGTTTCAAACAGCAAGGAAGTTAACACTGAATTATTTAGAAAACATCCCTTTTAAATGGCTTCTCACACCTGGCTTCTTCTGGAAGCTCAGATACCTGTTGCTTAGAAATATTCGGTTTCTAAAGTTAATTGTGGCTGATGTTTGTATCTGCAGGGTCTCTGGGAAAGAATTTATAGCTTGTTTGGTTAGGACTTCTGTATCTTCCCATATTAGATTATTCCACAGTCTTTCCACTGAGAAGTTATTTTGATGTTTATCCTCTTTCTCTTAATTTCAACTCATTATCTTAGTTATTTCCCCCTTGGGTAATTTTGTTCCTCCCTGGGTGTTTGCACTGTTCAGATGTTTGCAACTGGCTCTCTCTTCCCCCTCAGATGTTGCTCAGCCCTGCTGTGCATATTGATGGTTGTTCTTGTAAAACTTTCCTTGTAAATCAACCCCTCCAGCTCTCTAATCATTTTTGTTGCACTTCTCTGAACACCCTCCAGTTTGTCTTCATCTTGCTGGTAATAACTTTGCCTATGTGTCATTTGGCATTTTCTCCTTATCACATTCCAGCAGAGCATCAAAACTTTCGTGCGGTTGCTGCATGATGTTGTCAGGTAGACTGGGCTTGAGTGATTGACGTAATCCCTTAATTGGCTGGAGGGGCAGTTTTAGATTTTTGTAAACCAGTAAATTGGTGATTTGAGCCAAATATGATGCTGAGGAGGGGGGTTATTCACTCATCTTGTCTGAACAAAACTGGAGCTTGTGGATTTAAATCCAGGGAGCTCCTGGGTATTTTTCCCTGCCTTTTCTGATGTTGGAATAAAACATCAGTGCTAATTTGATGGCTTTCCAAGCAGAATTTGAAATTCAGAGGAATGAATCCTCTTTGTTGCCAGGCCTGGGCAGCTTCATTTCTGTCAGTGGTGGCAGAAGGAGGGAGAGCCAAAGTTTCAGGCGAGAAGAAACAATGCCTGCACAACTCCAGCTCTCCAGTCCTGCCCCCAGCCATTCCCCTGAGGCACAGCCCAAGAGGGAATGGTCCTTCCTGGCAGACATGCCCTTGCTCTTTCTCTGCCTTAGACTAACAGGTCTCTGTTGGCTTCCACCTCCTGCTCTCATCCAAGTTTTACATTCTGCCATGTTTATACTCTGACTTCTTTTTTAATGCTGCCAGTGGGACAGCTGTCATGCTGTCCCACTCCTGAGCAGATCCTGTCCCAGGGGGTCAGGGAGCCAGAGGGGTTTACTGCCTACCCCATGAACCTCCTGTTGTATCATTGAGCATGTTTTAATGTGCACCAGAGTTGATCCAGTTTCACTGTCATTTCTGAGCAACGTGTTTGTCTGAAGACGTCCTATAGCTTGAATATCCCTTCATGTTGAGAGCTTGCAGTCTCCCTACTAAGGTTTTAAAAAGACTGAATTATCTGAGCGAAAGGTCCCTATGACAAAAGATTGCCTACCTTTCCCATGATTACATTTCCAACGGTGAATGCCAATGTGTCAACAGAAGGAAATATTTCTCCTGCTTTCTTCAATAATTTATTGGTGTTCACAGCTTTCCCCTTCATGATGACTGCTCCTGCAGCTCTAAGAATATCAGTTCCACTGTCAGATTGAAATTTACTTGTCACAGCTCTCCCAGGCAGTTATGAATGGCGGGCAGGCTGCTGATTAACAAAATTAGAGAGAGAACAGGGAGCAAGCACGCAGCCACCCCACCCTGTAAAATTTAAAGGCCAACCTAAATTCAGATATGCCATTTTGCAGACAATTTTATCTGGACACCACCCCCCCCCCCAAACCAATAAAAAAACAAAAAAAAAAAAAAAAAAAGGATGAACACNTTGTCCAGTGTAAACAAATAAACAAACAAAAAAAAAAAACAAACGGGCTGAACCCATTCTTAGATCCAAGTGCCTCCTAGCGCTGAGATGTAGGAGGTACAGACTCATCATGTCCATGAAGCCCTGTGTGGGATGAACTGCTCATTTCAGTGAGACCAGCATCTGCCTCAACCCATTCATCTCCTGGCTTTTGAATGAAGAAATGCCCCAATAGGGCTGAGTTTGTCAGAGTTAGTAGCTCCCGATGTGTTGTAAAATCACTAGATTTTGGTTACAGTAGAAGCAAAATGTTAAAGCACTGTGTGTTCTGAAACTCGTATCCATAGAATCTTTACCAGGTGATTATTGTTCTGTAACAAGGAACAAGGTGATTATTGTTCTGTAACAAGGAACAAGTAGAACCAGATGAAACAATGAAGAATCTTTTCTAAAAGTATTTCAGGTGATTTTTCTCTGAGGTATTATGTGCCATTGAGCTCTAAAACCTCCAAATATTTGTTTGGTATCTCTGATTATACAACATAAAAAAGAACAAACAATCCTGCTATATCTTTATACAAACAACCATGGATAACATTAAGGTTGGAAAGGTGCATCTAAAAATGTTATAAAGTGTTAGATCATCCAGAGAGTTGGTAGGGAATGGCTTTGNAATAGGGCTGAGTTTGTCAGAGTTAGTAGCTCCCGATGTGTTGTAAAATCACTAGATTTTGGTTACAGTAGAAGCAAAATGTTAAAGCACTGTGTGTTCTGAAACTCGTATCCATAGAATCTTTACCAGGTGATTATTGTTCTGTAACAAGGAACAAGGTGATTATTGTTCTGTAACAAGGAACAAGTAGAACCAGATGAAACAATGAAGAATCTTTTCTAAAAGTATTTCAGGTGATTTTTCTCTGAGGTATTATGTGCCATTGAGCTCTAAAACCTCCAAATATTTGTTTGGTATCTCTGATTATACAACATAAAAAAGAACAAACAATCCTGCTATATCTTTATACAAACAACCATGGATAACATTAAGGTTGGAAAGGTGCATCTAAAAATGTTATAAAGTGTTAGATCATCCAGAGAGTTGGTAGGGAATGGCTTTGTCACCAAGGCCTAACTTTTCTTTAGGAAAAGGTGAGTCTCTGCTTCTTCATAATTCTTTGCTTGACTATGACAAAACCAACAGGTTTGGGCCTGATCCAAAGCTCCTTGAGCAGAGGACAAGTTCTCCCTGAGGACAATGTCCATTCATTAGCTTCATGGCAGCCCCTGTGAACAGGAACTTTTTTCACAAAAAAAAAAATATTCAGGAATAGCTGTAGCATTGATCTCATCACTGAGATTTGCTCTCACATAATGGCTTTGTACCAAAGGACTTGGCCTTGGTAATGAGTGCATGTGTGAAANAGTTCCCAAAGTTTTCTCTGGTTAAAACTCTGTGCCGGTTAGGACAGGGCTTTGAGAAGAAAGAGTGTTGTGTCAAGCCAGATTCATCTTTTCAGCCTTCCCTTTTCTTATTCTAAGATGAACATCCAGGTTCCTTCTTACAGGGGAAAGAGAGAGAAAAAACTATGAAGGTAATTCATGCTGCATAGCTTACAGAAGGAGGAGTCCCTTCTGCTTACCTCTGTCACTGGAGGGAGCCCAGGTGACTCCAGATAACTCCAGGTTCACTGCTACCCAATGAAATGGGAAAAACTAGACGAGGAAATGGGAAAAACTAGACGAGAAAATGGGAAAAACTAGATGAGATGAAACCTTTTCTAATTGCAAACACTGCCTGCAAAGCTCATTGCTCTGTTGCTCACAAATGCATCTCAGGAGCACTCCCAAAGAAGGCCTTTGGTGCCAAACGTCTCAAATTGTCATCCAAACCACACCTCCTTTCAACTGTTTAATCCATGGGAATCATAAACTCTCTGGGAGTCCATGCTTTTACCCTGAAAACATAACCTGGGCACCCCTAAATTTGAACAATGGGTTGGTTAACTCCTGCCTAAATCCCTGTGAGATTCAGGAATTAGGCAAAGTTAAGCCTCTGAATCTGATAGGTACAACTTGAACCATCCCTGATGTCTTCAAGATCAGCATAAGGCCTTACTTCAGTCAAGGCCCCTTTCATAGGTAAAACAGGTCTAGCTATTTAACCATAAAGTGAGATATCCCAGGTTTCAGATGAATATGAAATAAGAGACTTAAATTGCTCTACACTTCTCATTATAGTCTCAAACTCTAGACTTGGAGACTGTCTGGGGAAAAGGACTAGAAAAGTTATTGTTCTGCAGCTGGGGGAATCTAACCTTATTTTGAAGTTTGAGCGCTCAGGGTCTTCAGAGCTATGTCCGCAGAGATATTCAGAGATATTTAGGCACCCAACTGCTATTTGTCTCAGTGCCTTCACCAAGAGAGATCACAGTCAGCTTGGATGTAGAGAGTATCAGAAAATGAAAGCACCAAGCAATATAAGCCCACAGGCTGACAGAGAGACAATTTCCTCCACATTAGATTCTTATTATCTTTCCCTTTGCACCATAAACTGTTCCGTGCAATTGTGCTTGCGATCATTCAACTGAAAAGAAAGGTTCCCCTGTCCATCTGCCTGGAAGGACTGTCCAAATGTTGTAAAATCACTAGATTTTGGTTACAGTAGAAGCAAAATGTTAAAGCACTGTGTGTTCTGAAACTCGTATCCATAGAATCTTTACCAGGTGATTATTGTTCTGTAACAAGGAACAAGGTGATTATTGTTCTGTAACAAGGAACAAGTAGAACCAGATGAAACAATGAAGAATCTTTTCTAAAAGTATTTCAGGTGATTTTTCTCTGAGGTATTATGTGCCATTGAGCTCTAAAACCTCCAAATATTTGTTTGGTATCTCTGATTATACAACATAAAAAAGAACAAACAATCCTGCTATATCTTTATACAAACAACCATGGATAACATTAAGGTTGGAAAGGTGCATCTAAAAATGTTATAAAGTGTTAGATCATCCAGAGAGTTGGTAGGGAATGGCTTTGTCACCAAGGCCTAACTTTTCTTTAGGAAAAGGTGAGTCTCTGCTTCTTCATAATTCTTTGCTTGACTATGACAAAACCAACAGGTTTGGGCCTGATCCAAAGCTCCTTGAGCAGAGGACAAGTTCTCCCTGAGGACAATGTCCATTCATTAGCTTCATGGCAGCCCCTGTGAACAGGAACTTTTTTCACAAAAAAAAAAATATTCAGGAATAGCTGTAGCATTGATCTCATCACTGAGATTTGCTCTCACATAATGGCTTTGTACCAAAGGACTTGGCCTTGGTAATGAGTGCATGTGTGAAACCTTTGAACGTGAGTTTTACCCTGCATTTCCTGAGTTTGACTAGCTGCTGGCCGGGAGTTATTTATCATCTAGAATCGAGGTTGTTCAGAAGTAAACTTCTGGGCATTTTTTTTATATTTTGTTCTGTGATGTTTTGTAAAGATGCACTACAGCATCTTTAGAAGTCACACGCTGGTTGTATCTATTGACCAGATGTGTCCTATAACATCAAGGGGGTTAAGGTGCAGGACCTGATGTAAGCATGCTTGAAAACACTTTGCTCTTTCTTCCAGTTGGTAACTTCTATTTCATTAGTTTCAACTTGCCTCCAAGTCCCTGAAATTCCTTTCCAAAATTTTTTTCCAGAACTGTGTCGCTCCTAGCTCAGCCATGAAAGTATTCACCATTTCTTCTTCTCAGAGAAAATCCTATCTGTTCCTGTCTGTCTGTTGCTCCATCTGTCTGTCTGATCTGCTGCTTCACAGTCTGGATGGGAATACCTTTTGAGGGGTTTTATGTACCTCTTGTAACCACTGCAGAGCTTTGCTTGAAGGGGCCAAACTCATCCATGATGGTGAAACTTGACTGACTTCAAGGAAGGTATACAAAGGATGAATACGATCCACGATCTTTCCTGGGGACCACTCTGGATCCAAAACGTGTATATGAACAGTTGGAGATGGGGAGGGGAATCAAAGGTAAGATTTTGCAGAGATTGTTCCAGGACAATAGTAAATCATACACTCATTGCTGCACTGCACAGAATATGCTACAGGAGAGCAAGAGAAATGAAGGAACATGCAATTCTGCCCACTTCAGCAGTTAGGCTTTTGTTAGAATACTCTTAAGCAATTACAAAGCTGCCAGGACTGTATTTAATTAAATATATGAATATCCATACAAAAATAAAACCCAAGCAATACGTACATCATGCCTACAAGGTGTTATTGTTCTGTTTATGTTTTACAGATGGACATTTTGTCAGGGAGAAACTTGCCAAGTGCTGTGAGAGAGAGAGGGAAAGAGAGAGAGAAGGAGGTAGAGGGATGTAGTGAAAATAAATGTTGATGCTACAGGAAAAATGGTAGCTCTTATATTTCAGAGAGGCAAATGCAGTACAGTGGATGTGTGATAAGGAAGTGTGAATTGAGTTCCCTACTTAAGGCTTCACTGAAATTGCCCAGTACTTACGGCAAAACAGATGACAGAGTAATTAGAGATGGAGCATATAATTTATCATCCATGGTTTTGAACTTCCTATAGCTGATTTGAATGACCAGATGATTTTTACTATTAGACTAAATATTTGGGGGGGTGGAAGGGTGGGAGGAATAGAGCTGAGTACAAAAAATAACTCTTATTTGCCTAAAATCCTGACTTTTTAACCCCCAAAAGACAAAAAGCATGCCTGCAGGTGTTCAGGTGAGGGGAAATACAGCCAGCCAGCACCTATGGCTCTGCTGCTCTTTCTGAGACAGGTTTTGCACACCAAGAAACACTTACCTTCACAGGCACACCCAGGAAAGTATGGGGCTGTGTTTGCTCCTAATGGGAGAAGAGTCCATCTGTCTACGATTTCTTGAGCACACTCAGACTTCGCCTACGGGCCAGGCACACGTTCCTGGAGAGCCATGTCCTCATGGGGTGTTACAGGCTGATGAATCCTGCCTGGTGGAAAAGCTGGCACAAGGTTTGATTCTAGTTTTTTTTGGCATTAGTGAGACTAGTTAAAAACTTGCATAGAGTCAATATCTTAAACTGCAACTAGCATGGGGCAGGATAACTCAGGAGCAAAGTGATACGGTATATTGTTTATAACCTCCTAGTTAAATTATCTCAGAAACGTGAATGCATTCATACTGAGGGATATTTTCTGAAATGTTAGCGTGCTACATGGAGGCACCCAAGGCATGTTTCCTACCAGTAATGGAAAGTAACATACCTGTCCACTTGGCAAAATGTTTTTTAGTGGCATTCAAATCCATCAGGTACCGTCTGGAAATCACATAATCTGCCCGAGCATCCGCTCAACTGTGCCAGTGTTGTGGTAGTTTTCTGTCCTAGGAGGGGGACCAAGTCTGTTACTGCAACTCACTATTTATGGCCTTGAGAGATGCACCTGCAGGTGCCACGAGTCTGTGATGACTCCCAGGCACAGGATTTAGCCCTTAGCTTCAGCAAGAGAGGTGTTTTGGTCTAAATGCTGGAGTCCTGGCCTGTGTGATATTACAAAGGAAGATGATCAACCCAAACTAATATGGCCCATACGCGAGGCTTTCCCATCATTTTATGTGTGCTTCATGTCCCGTCCCCCCTCTCCCAAGAGTGTGAACCTACAAAGGAAGGGTTTTTTTTAGTGCAGGGGAAAAAGTCCACATTGTTACCCAGGTATGTGCCTTTCTCAGCCCCCAAAGGGGAGAAAAAAAGAGTGGTTAAGATGAAATAACAGCTGGATTTTTCTTTCACTCCCTAAAAGCTGTGGCTATAGTTTTCAGAAAGGCTAAAGGAATTAAGTATCCATTTCTTTTTCAAGTGAGAAGTCCAAATCTCTGACCTAAGCCTAGAAGGTAAACGTTTTGCTTGCTGTATTTTAGCCTCAGAACTGATCATGTGTTGGGTTTATCCGTGCTCCTTTATTACCTGAACCATCCCATAGTATTCATTATCCTAGTAACAGACTCCTATGTTAATTTACAAAGAGAAAAACTCAGGGACATCCATAAGCTCCCACACAGAAACACTGATGAGGAAACAACTTGGCATTGGGTGCACTTTCTGTATTTTCCTCAGACTATCTCAGGTGGTGGCTGCAAAATGAAAATGCTCCACTGATAAATGCTCATGAATGGTAGGTGAAAGAAGCTCTCATTTCAGGTGCAAATACGATAGCTTCTCCTGTGGTTTGAGGGAGAAGATTAGTTCGCTTCGCCACATGCTTCTTGTACCTCCCCC
>VZSZ01012051.1:0-36103 GCA_013398815.1 Ibidorhyncha struthersii
AACAAAATTGGTCCTGTTTTACCTCAAACCAGGACAATGTGTAATAAAAAACATGTATTGGGTAGTGCATAATGTAGAAATGAAATCTTTACATGCCATAAATGACGGAATCTTGGAACAAACACTTGATAACCTAAAAGAAAAATGGTTTCTGACTTAGTTCTCCACCGTGTATGATGTTTAGGGTATGACTAATGTAGAGTGCTCTGTAACCATAAGAACTTGACCATCCTTGCAGGAATGGAAAGGCCAAAAGTATTCCACAGTACTAGTTTCCTCGTTCGAAGTCAAACTTCTCAAAATGAGGAAGCTAGTTAGAAAGACGTTAAAAAGGAACAGCTAAAGCAAACATGGATTTAAGAAAAACAGTTCTGGGAAATAACTGTGATGCTGAAGATACTCTAGCACAGCATACGCTTTTCATGGATATCTATTGCTTCTGCTGAGGAACTCTCTCATACCAGGGTTTATGGTTTAATTTTTTCCTGTAGTGATTTAATCCCTCAGCGATTTCACCCTCACCTGAGATTATAGCCATAATTGTTCTCTATAGTCTTGAAACTGATCTTTGCCTGTACGTCTGTCAACCATTGTGTACATACTCCCCTACAGCAGAGTCTGTTATCGGGATTACAAGACATGTATGAACTTTCTGGCATCATTAATGTTCCCGCACAATTTAAAGAAGGCACTTAAGTATCAAAATGTAGTTACTTATGATAGCAAGAGCGAGTGGCAGGTCATAAAGACTGAACCAAATAGAAGAAAAACAAATAACACTTGAGTATAACTGAAATCTTTTACATGCACTTGAGTTTTATGTTCAAATAACAGCTGTTCACTGCAATGTATGCATCTCAAAATGAACTGAATAGCTATTTCATAATGGTTTTTGTTAGGGAGGAAAAAATTACAAAAATGTGAAAGTTTTTGGACCTTGAGGGTCAGCCTCCTGGGACATCTCCAGCAGACAGAATATATTATTCTCTGTCAGTTATTTTAGGTTGTATACACAACTCATTATTGTAAAATTTGTCAAAGTGACAAGACTCTCATAGTGATAAACCTCTGCTGGGGTAAAAACAAAATTCCATATTTATCACTACATTTTTCTGTTTGCTTTTTGGAGTTTCTTACATGCTGACACATTCCGCCCCCCCCCCCAGTTTAAAGCAAAACTGCACAAAAGTAACTTTTCACCAGGAGGGGGGAGAGAACTGTAATTTTGCCTGACCCCCAGATTACCTTTGTAAGCTCTTTTATATAAAGTTTATAATAGTGTTAGTGTTGATTTATTCTGTCTGTAATGCTAGTTTGGATGCTGACATTCCAGAATTCACTTATCTAGTAATGGCTTGATTGTTCCTGGAAACTGGTTGCATTTCCATTGGGAAAAAAGGCTGCTTTCCTTCTGTGGTGTAGATAGATTACAATCTGCAGTACATATAAAGAAGCAAATATTTTAAATGAAGTGGATTCATAGATTCCAGTGCTGACAAGCTGAGTGAAAGGTGAGAAAAAACATGTGCCTAAAATTAACAGCATAAAGAAAATACCAAAGTTTTTGAGGGTCTGCATAACTGCCAGTAAGTCAGAAAAGCATAAATATAAATATATGCTCTAAATTAGCAAGAGAAAGTATCCAGATACCATGCATCTGAAAAATGTCATGCTCTTAACGAGGTGAGTTTAGCAGATGCTGGTGGTTTTGCAGTGAGAATCTGTATTCAGCATATGGCTATTTAAGCTCTGAATTCGGCAGTCAGTTCAGGACTTGTAGGTACTAATGGTTCTTTCCTGTGAGTAAGAATTGTAGAAACACTTGTATGCCTCTACCAGAATGTTTTCGGTCTTTGCCGTTTCAGCCCTAGCTGTCCTAAGAACTTTCAGTGAATTCTGTGGCAGAACTGGGGGTGGTGGTGGTGTAAGGGGAGATGGAGGCTGAGAGGCAGAGAACAGCTGCCTCTGCCAAACTCACTCTTACTTCTGATTAAATCAGGCAGCTTTCGAGGTTTAAAAATTTATTTTTGTACTGCATTTATTTAACTCCCTGTTCTGCCTAATTTAGGACCAGAGTTTAGATAATCGGTCCCACTGGACTTGAGCAGGGACTTCGTACCAGATGGTCCCAGAGACCATGGGAGTGCATGGTGAGAGAAGGTATTTGCCGTGCACTCAAACTTTTTCTAATTAGTAGTATCAGTAAAACTGAGTTTAGACTTTTTTTTAATGCAGAAAATGTTTTGGCTTCATCAAAGACAGCACATTTAGATGAAACTTCATTTAGTTGAAAAGGTTTCTACTAACTTCAATTGTGATGTAAGACTGAATTTAGCTGTTGAGTAACAAAAGAAAATTTTTCCGTCTGGTAGAGAGACTATGATGAAGTTGGCTTAGGATAAGCACATGGTGAATGACAAGTTTGTGCTATAGAGTTAAAAAAACAAATGAAGAACAGAAGGCCTGTTGACTATGAACTAGTGGCAGTGGTGTTTCTGATAAAGTTGACTATTATAACTTGAAAAAAAGACACAATCAGTGCAGCAGTGAGAAAAAAAATAATTATGAGTTACAAAGGAGGGCATACCCCAGAACAGGACACTTTGTTGCCAAAAATTAATATTTCAGATTATTTTTAAAAGCTTGAAAATGTAGAAAATTGGAGAAGAAAATAAATTATATTTATGAGTCAACATGTTGCCTAATAATAAAACAAAGGCAGCTTTTAAAATTGACCTAATTGACCTAATAAATTGTATAGTTTTGGTAAGCTATTTCACGGTACTGTTGTGGTCCTGATAATTTTTGCTCTTGGATTCAAAATATACGTTGTGATCGTCTTGCTGTGTAAGTCTCTGGCCAAGAGAAGGAAGGAAGAAAATCCAAGACCCTGTCATAAGAGCATCAAGGAAGAATTCAACTGTTGACCATAAAGACAGGAAATCAGTTCTGCTTTTGTTATGTTTAAGCAACCAGCAGAATCTTCTCACAGCACAGGACCTTGTGGAGTTTTCCTGACATCTGTGTCTGAAGGAGTGCATTGGAAGAAATTATTATTCCCTACATCTTCAGTAGCCTTGGTACAGAAGGTGGACAGTGGAAGTAGAGGAGAGACTGCTCCACCTTTGAGTTGTATAGCTAGAGATTTGATTAAAAATATGAAAGGCATGTTGGAGAGTAACAATAAAATGATAGGTGTAGCCAGCCTTGGGAAGAAGAGAAGTCAAATAGTTACTGGACTTCAAGAACAGAAACTCAGAGTTAATAGATAAAGTATGGTAAGAAGCAAGACTAAGAAGTGTTATGCTCAAAGTCCTCTTTATAAGAAAGAGGAAACACACATTATAAAAGTAAAACTAGAAGTTAGTGCTGGTATAACTGAATTCTTGAAATCTAATCACTATCAGTCCAGATCTAATTGTTACCTAAAAAATAAAATACAATATTTTTTTTTCATATTTAAAAAGTTGCAGTAATAGTAATAATACAATTAAAACTCTTAATACATACTTCTTAATTTCTACCTATTTTCCTGGCATTTTATGCTCATCCTTCCACTGCTTCTCTAGGTCCTAAGGTTTCATTTGCTGCAGGGACAGAAGGGGAAGTGTTACAATGAGTTTTTGAAATCTGGTGTCCTTCACAGAGAGGAATATGATGTTTGTGGTGACAGTTTCTTCTTCCTCTCCTGGGATCCACTTGGGATCACTTACAAATGTTTCCTGACACACTTTTACATATGTCTTCATTGGTGTGCAGCTCCAGGTTTCATCTGAATTTACTGTATATGTTCCCTGCTATGTATGTGAGATAGTATTTCTTTGTTTTCTGTTACCCTTAGAACTGGTCTTGTCCTGCTCCAGGACTGCATTTTTCTTTAACTGACCATTAATTAATTGTTTATAGCCGTGGGTTCTCCAGGGCTAAGCTTGTGCCCCATCTCTTATCTCATGCCTGTACTCCTATACACTGCATCTCGTGTTTCCAGTTCTGAAGGCCTCTAATATTCTACCCAGCCTGTGTTTCTATAAACTATGTCATTATTTCATTGTAAATATCTCATTCTACTAGAATAACTGCTGTTACTGCTGTAGATATTAAATGATGGTTGTACAACACAAATATAAACCAAAGTAAAGCAAGTCAGATATAGACACCTGGTCAATTAGAAAAATTGCTGTCACAACTAAATCACCTAGGCCAAGAAAAGTTTGGACAAAACAGGCCTGAAAAACCTCATTCATTAGGTCTTGCAAACTCAGTACGAAGTTTAGGACCAGTTACTAGCAGTTCTAATACAGGGCAACACAGAAGAATTCAGGAGACATAGGAGCTCCTTAGTGAATTCACATGCATATCCCATGCTGTCACTTTTCCAAAATGTAGGAAAGATAGGAACAATCTGGGTGACCGCTTTTTAATGATCTAAACTTGAGATGAAAATCTATGTGGAATGGAAGTTTGACCCAACTTAAAGTGTAAAGAAAGCAATGATGTCAGGAAATAGTTAATGCTTTTTTCTTTGCACTGAAAGTGAACACTGAATTTGCTAAAATTGACACTACAAATTGTGTCACTTATTTGGCTAATAAGTCAGTGAGAAGCAAATCAAGTCAGAACAGAAGAGAAAAGATTGGGAAAGATACACTGAAGTCAGGTTGCTTTTAGTTATCTGGGCTTGAAAGTAAATAGCTGAGTAAGAGGGTGATCAGAAACAACCTGAGAGCCACTAACAGGACTGATAGGAGGCTGGCGAGATGCGTGGGTCTATAAAATGACACACAATGCATGCTTTGAAAGGGAGGGAAGGAGGAATTTCCATTTCTAGGAAAGTGCATTTCACAGAAGAATGTTGGAGTGGTCAAACTATTTGTAAAAAAACAGACAATAGGAAGGAAATAAGTAACAGTTAACATGAATTGGTCAAGAGCAATAGCATCAGATGGTGCGGGGCATTTTTCTGTGATGCGGTAATGCGCGTTGTAGATAGAGAGGCAGAAGCCAGTTTACATACTGATTTTAGTCACTCTTTCCTGTCTCATCCTTATATGTGGATAAACAAAGTATCTGGATTATAGCCTAGAAAATTAACTTAGGCTACAGTAAGAGGGATGAAAACTTGCTGGAATGGGATACTTAACAAAATAGTTACCAAGGATTCACTGTTTAACTGAGAAATGTATTTAGAAAAGTTTCATAGAATCGTAGAACGGTTAGAGTTGGAAGGGACCTTAAAGATCATCTAGTTCCAACCCCCCTGCCGTGGGCAGGAACACCTTCCACTTGACCACGTTGCTTAGAGCCCCATCCAGCCTGGCCTTAAACACTCCCAGGGATGGGGCATCCATAACTTCTCTGGGCAGCCTGTTCCAGTGTCTCACCAGCCCCAGAGTAAAGAATTTCTTCCTAATATCTAGTCTAAATCTACCCTCTTTTGGTTTAAAAGTGTTACCCCTCAACGTATCACAACACTCCTTGATAAAGTGCCCCTCCCCATCTTTCCTGTAGGCCTCCCTATAAGTACTGGAAGGCTGCTATAAGATCCCCCTGGAGCCTTCTCTTCTCCAGGCTGAATACCACCAACTCTCTCAGGCTGTCCGCATAGGAGAGGTGCTCCAGCCCTCTGATCATTTTTGTGGCCCTCCTCCAGACTTGTTCCAACAGGTCCATGTCCTTCTTATTTGAGGCCCCAGAGCTGGACACAGTACTCCAGGTGGGGTCTCACAAGAGCAGAGTAGAGGGGCAGAATCACCTCCCTTCACCTGCTGGCCATGCTTTTTTTGATGCATCCTGGGATGTGGTTGGCTTTCTGGGCTGTGAGCACACATTACTGGCTCATGTTGAGCTTCTTATCAACATTTCTGAGCCTGGTGCTATCAAATAAGCCCATCAGTGGGTCAGATCATGGACTAGAGTGGAATTTTTATTAAATATGCACTTGGTATCAACTTCAGAAGTGGCTGACAGCACTTCAGAAAACAGTCTTTGGGCTCTGAGCCTCCCACAGAGGCAGAAATGCTCATGCAATTGGCTCCTGTCTCATATCCCTGGGCTAATCCTGTGTCTCCCTAAATCACTGTAGTGATCTGTCTTCACACTTTTGATATCAAGGACAAAGGCAGCTGCTTGAGCTGATCTCTGGTCTGTTAAACAGCTGTTTATGGTACATGATTCCACAGTGTGGAAAAGATAACCTTCTCACTGCATAGCACTGAGGGATGTGTTGCACTCAAATGAGCCCTTGCAGGCAGAGCCTTTTCCACTACAGCATAGCACTGCAGCACCTGCTTTTCTTGAGGCCATGTGATCCAAATTATTTTGGGGAAGTGAGGCAACCTTTGAGAGAGGGAAAAGAAAAATGCAATTCAGGATTTAAGGTTTCCCTTTTTATGCAGGGCTTGAACTCTAGAAGACCATGATTTTCTAATTCTGTTCTAATTAGTCCAGTAACTTCAATATTAAAAATTATAATGCAGATTGTGCATCAGGAAAAGAGAAACTAATATAAATGGGGGTTGCCTGGGGAAACAGTCTATGAAACTTACCTCTAAAAGCACAAATAAATATGTGCTACACAATAAGAATTTTTCTCACTATTACTATTACAGAATCTCATCTTTTTGTTAAATGTTTCAGTGAGGTAGCAACAGTCTCACTCCAGTGCAGCCCAGAATACCAAATGTGTGGTGTAACATGCCAAAGACCAAACTCCAAACAACAGTAATTTAATTTCAAAATGCAATGTACATCTTCATGCAATCTGGTGGATGAGAAAAGGGAAAGGGGTAAAAAAACGCAACCAGCACTTAGGCCAGCAGTGGCACCCAGAGCAATTGTAGTACTGTAGACTGCAAGGTTTTCCATTGCAGTTTGCTAGTGACTGTATGGAAGTGAAGGCCTTTTTTGATGCCTTTAGACCCTTCTGACTGAAGTCTATAAGCAGGTACTTCATCTTATAAATGGGAATAAGGGCAATTTTTTGCGTATTTTTGTGTGTGTGTGTTTGTTTCATAAAAAGCCAAGGATCATCAGCTTTTGCCTCAAACTCTTTTCCATGAAAGAATCAGAGGCAGCTAGAGACTGTTAAAATGAGAATGGAAGCGAATGACAAAACTCCAGCACATAGTAGTGGGCTGTTAGACTGCAATGGTAACCCCATTTTGGTGTTGAGGTTGTATGTAAAAGGCTTGTCTCCTGTTGAGGAGGGAGAGCTGCATGAGTCAGTATTCCAGGATTTTTTTCCTAGCTCCTTTACTGATTTGCTATGTGACCTTGGCCAGACAATTAACTCACTGTGCTTCAGTTGCGTCATCTATTAAATGAACGTGTCTTGTCTCTGTCATGGAGATATTGTGAGTCTTAATTGTTTATGAACTGGTTTTAGACTGACAGCATTACAGAAGTGAAGAATGCTATTAGTCAATGCACTACTAAACATAGGTCTACTCGTTTATTTATTGCTAGCATAAACAAGGAGGAGTGGTAATTGGGCATGTCAGCTTTTCAAGAAGAGAAGCTGGATTTTGGAGAAAATGTAGTGCATGCTTCATGAGAAAAATAAGATGTGATTTAATCCAGAATGTAAAGCTACGTTTTAGCCACAAAAAAAAAATTGTTCTTTCTGATGGAAATGACATTATTGTGGGAGAACAGGGCACTGTGTTAAAAAAACCCAAACATGGCTTTTTTGACTAGTTCTACTTAAATTGAGGAGTACGTGCCAGAAATATACTTTTCATCTTGAATATGTGACTTAATATGGATTGAAAAGCATGTATTTTACTTATTTTTCATTGTATGTCAGCTGGGAAATCTGAAAAGATTCCAGAATTAGAAGGAAAATAAAGTCTGGTTCTTTGGGGGGGGGTGGGGGGTATGCACGCAACACTGATCATTACTTTAAAAATGGAGAAGAAAAAAATTTAAGTGTCCTCTTTTTTGGTTTCACTCCGTGTTTAGATACCCAGGTGTTAGCCACTTTCTAAACAATTGTAGTTTTCTTGATACGTCTTTATGTAGCATGCTGTTTTCAGTCTCACAGAAGATGCTTGAAAAATAATTTTTATATACAGGGATGCATAGTGTTCTTTCCAGTTTTCCCCAACCACAAATCCATGGGAATCTTTGCTTTTACTTTTGTGTATTGGAAAAGTTTCCATGTACTGTCAGGGATAAGTGCTGTGATGGAAAATCTGGCCTGCCAACTTGCCTAAAGCTGTATGCACAAGGGACTTCTTACACCTTTCTGTCAGTTTAATCCTATCAGGTGTAAAAAACATTGTATGTTTCAGTAGAAGGAGAAGAGTCCAGGAAACACAGCTTTGTTTCAACCTCTGCACGTGGTAAAAACTGTCACATTCCAGTCAATGATCTTGCAAGTTTTTTTGCAAGTAAAGGTTAAAGAACTCTTCAGAGAGGGATAGCTAGGCAGTCCCTGTTTTTAAAGTGGTCTTCTTTGCTATTACATTGTGAATTTTCACACTTGAATAATTCTGAATTTATACCTGCTGCATCTATCGCTGGCTATGTTTTTCTTTCTGCTGTTCTCACGTTATGTGCAAGAACCTGAAATGCTGTCCTGTTTGAGATGGAGCAATCATTAGGGCAATGCCAGTATTGCACTGAGCTATAATCTGGTCTAGTGACACTTTAACATTTTCTTATTTTATCTCTACTTCAGTAGAAAGTAGTATATATAATGAGACTCGCTGTGTCTTAGGGATGTGTATAATTGAATCATTCCAAAGAGATATGATTTTTTTTTATTGTTGAACTTCTTCCTGATAATTCTGATCTGCATAAGATCTGACAGACTGGAGGTGAAAAGAATGAATTGCTCTGAAGACTGTCCACAGTCTCTGTTAATCATGAAAACCTAGAAAAATAGGTACTGCACCATGCGTCTGCCAGTTAGAGGTAGTCAGAACTCTACGAGTATTTTTCATGACTATTGCAAAAAAGAAAAGCAGCTGCTTGTCATTTACTTAACCTTGCTTGCGCTAAATTTAATCAGTGGAAAACATCTGGAACCAATTCCCCTTCAATTTGGAGTGTCCACTAATCTGCTGTGTACATACAACTGGTGCACCTTTAGCATTAGAAAACTTGGTTAAACAATCTTTTGCAATATTGTTATCTTTTGGAAAGAAAAGAGGAAGCAACAGTAATTTCCTAATGAACAAACATTTGCAATGTTCTGTATAGGTTACGTCATTCATTGATTTTGTGCAGCTGTTGTATGAAATCTATTGGTCAGAGTTAATAAATTTCTAAGTGGGTAAGACTGCTTATTTGTATTGATTAAAATTGGGCCAAATTCTGAACTCTTTAGCATTGCCTGACTACAACTGATGAAAGAATTTGGCCTTGTTACTGTTTTTGATAGAATGCAATGTTGAATTATGAGCAAATTTTGAGGATGTAAAAAGCTTCTGCCTATGATCTGTGAGTGGTTTTGCTTAAAATCCTTAGTCTTTCTTGCAGAATTAGTATGTTGGGCTTTTATAGTGAGCTATTGTGACCCACTTTTCAGCTGACTTTTCTGTTAAATAAAACTACAGGAATCACTGAATTGGATAGTAATACTGGATAAAATACTAACCATTGTCAAAAAGCCACTTGGTGGGAGATACATGGAAAAAGAACTGATACATTTAAACAATCTTTTGTGTGGACAATACATTCCCTCTTTACAAGGAAAGCTGGCAAAACTGGAATATATACTCTTTTTTAATATAAATCCTCTTCACTTGTAGGGGAACATATATGTTTAAATGAACCTCTTTGGAAACCAGAAGTGAGTAAATGTATCTCTTGGGAAAATCTCTTCCTCTTTAGTGTTTTCCTGCAGAGGAATTTGCAATGAATATCCCAGCTGACTTGGCAATAATTCCTATGGGAATTTCTCTGGGGTAAGGCCCACAGTGATAGTGGGGGAAGGGTGATGAATTATCTTGGACTTCCCTTCCTTTCTGCTTTGCCCGCTGTATTAGGGAGTTCTCTTGCTTTTCCTTCCATGCTAATGTGGATAAGACTCCTATATGCCACCCTTCTGTCTTGTATTATGAAAAAAAAAAGGATGTGATCAGTCCTACTCAACGTAGCAGAAATGTACCCAGCTTGGAAATATGAAGCAACCCTGATGGCTTTTTAAATTATGTGTTATTTTAATAGTGTATTATTTCTGTATTAAGCATCTTTCAGCAGTGGCAATCCACCATCAAGGAAAAAGCCTCCTGGGTTTCCTCTTTTTCATTCTTCCTATGGTCTGTAGCATGTGGTCTCACCAAGAGAATTGTGTGTAGTTGGCATAGACTTAGAAACTCCTCTGTAAAAGGAGAGTATTATTTTTTTTACCTTTGAATAAGGTAAGTTATGGGGAGAGCATCTGTAACACAATTCTGATAACTGATTCCAAGAATTCTGGCTTGCACACGACCTGGTCCTGAATCTGCCTCAAAGGTACGTGAACTGTGACCGTGTTCCGACCCTTTGGATCCATTTGTGTTCCTTTAAGTATTATATTATGTTGAGTTCTCAGAAATTGATTCCAGTTTTCAAAAAAATCTTAAGCAGCATAATGCCAGTATTTGTTGCTAGTGGCTTTTTCATTCTGTTTTTAATGGCGTGAATCAGACCACGGCAATGGAATACTCTAGACATGATAGTATGAACTCAATTAAGATCCATTTCAGGTCAGGTTGACCTGAATCTATCCTAGATTAGTTTGTGCTGAGCGAGCCATCATGAAGCAGGTGTGTGCCAGCAGCCCTAGGAAGAAGTCTACAATTTTCTCTTGCTGTTTATTTGAAAGGCTCAGATTGGCTGCTGTTTCTGTAACCTTGTGAAAGAGGGAGAGGGAGGGAGAGGGAGAGAGAGAGAGGGAGGGAGAGAGGGGGGGGAGAGAGAGAGCGAGACAGAGAGACAGACAGACAGACACTATGCACTAGATTTTGGTGTACACGGGGGGACTGCAGCTTAAGGTTTACAGGGATGAATTTAGCCAGATAAGCAGAAAGTATGTGCAAAAGTACATGCCAACTTGCCTTAGCATAATAAAATATCTGTGTTGAATAGGATTTTTCCTTTTCTTGCTGGAGAAATGGTATCTCTGGAAGCTCTACAGTTGCACCATTTCTAATAAGGTAAAATCACATTTATAAAACAGTAGGTTATATGTCCTATGAATGACATAAATTTTAGCTGATAGAGGTCTACTTGGGTAAGACAGTGATGTTTTTTATGGGCAATTACTTTGCCTGGTTAAGATCCTCAGTTTACATTTACAGACTGCTTAAGTCTCCTTACAAGGCTAAAGATGTTCTTTGCTAAATAGATAAATGCATTAGTATATGCCAGACTCAGACATGGACTGGCTGGAGTCGAAACAGTCTGAGGGGAAAATACTTCTTGCACCTCTCTTACAAATGGAGAGGAAGACAGTTTAGGTTGGGGACCATAAAGTCTGTGTCAGAGCAATTTCTAAAAACAGGTTAATTTGAACAAGGTTTTTTTGTTGTTTACTATTTTAAGGCATTTAATTCAGAGTAAGTCTTATTAAGGAGACCTCTGATGCTCTCCTCTTCTATCTCCTTCATCTCTATATCTCTCCTCCCTAGCACTGAACGGACCTTAGTGTGTTCCCACTTCATAGGATACAACTGCACATCGACAGTTTTCTATTTCCTTCCCTTCATTTAGATGCTGCTGCAATGGGGTCATAAAATTCTTCTCTACATGAGATAGAATTGTCTGAGAATTTTTTGTAATGTTTATCTTGTTAGTTTCTCTGCCAACCACCTGAAGAAACCATACTGCAGGGAGATAAGGCTTCTTAGCTTTGCACGTCCTCCCTTGTGTAGCACAGATGTGTCCCACCTCAAATGCTGAAATGTGACTTTTTTCCATGAGACTGTCTTCAAAGGAATTGAGGTCTTAGCCTTGAAAAAATGAAGGAATTGTTGTAGAAAGATTCTCTTCGGTTTCAGTGTTCTCATCTAAGCAGTTGCTTTTGCAACTGAACAACTACTTCAAGGTAAATAATGCTGCTGAATTATCTCCATGCTGCCAGCTTTAATTTAACCCATTGAACTGCAAGTAACTGAGTATGTTTTGCTG
Organism: Ibidorhyncha struthersii; assembly: GCA_013398815.1. Lineage (NCBI taxonomy): Eukaryota > Metazoa > Chordata > Aves > Charadriiformes > Charadriidae > Ibidorhyncha > Ibidorhyncha struthersii. The sequence goes on from VZSZ01012051.1 coordinate 12,118, forward strand.
ACTGCCAATCTATAAGGACCTTAGAGCTGAACAGGAGAGCGCTAAGGTTTCAGTTGTGAATCCTTGTAACATCAGATGACAATGATGGTTAGATTTAGGCATAAAAGAAGCAGGTCCTTGTCAAGGAGGTGCTTCTGTGCGATGCTAGCAAACATCATCGTCATCAGCCAGGGAGCTAGATTCATTGGGAGTCCAACTTAAATGCCTTTATACAAATGCATGTAGGATGGGGAACAAACAAGAGGAGTTAGAGATGTGTGCATATCTGCAAGCCTATGATATAACCAGCATCATGAAGACATGGTGGGATTGCTTCTATGATTGGAGTGTTGAAATGGACAGATACAGACTCTTCAGGAAGGAAAGGCAGGGGAGACAAGGAGGGTATGTTGCCCTCTATGTAAAGGACCAGCTGGAGTGCATGGAGCTCTGCCTGGGGATGGATGAGGAGCCAACTGAGAGCTTATGGGTCAAGACTGAAGTGAGGGCATGAACAGGTGATGTGTCTGCTACAGGCCATCTGACCAGAAAGACCTAGTGGATGAAGTTCTCTATAGACAGATAGGAGTAAGCCCTTGTCCTCATGGGGGACTTCAACCACCCCAATATCTCTTGGAAGGACAACACAGCAGGGCATAACCAATCTAGGCAGTTCCTGGAATGCATCGAAGATAACTTCCTTCTCCAAGTGACAGAGGAACCAATGAGGAGAGGTGCCATGCTGGACCTTGTTCTAACAAGGAGGAGCTGGTGGGAAATGTCACACTCAAGGTCAGCCTTGGCTGCAGTGACCATGAGATGGTGGAGTTTGAGATCCTTAGGGCACCAAGGAGGGTGAACAGTAAGGTTGCTGCCCTGGACTTCAGGAGGGCAGACTTTAGCCTCTTCAGGGATCTTTACAGCGGGATAAAGCCCTGGAAGGAAAAGGGGCCCAACAAAGCTGGCTGATATTCAAGGACCACCTCCTCCAAGCTCAGGAGCAACATATACTGATAAAGAGGAAGTCAGGCAAAAATTCCAGGAGGCCTGCGTGGATGAACAAGGAGTTTCCGGACAATCTCAAACTGAATAAGGAAACCTACAGAGGGTGGAAACAAGGACACATAGCCTGGGAGGTATACAGAGAAATTGTCTGAGCAGCCAGGGATCAGGTTACAAAAGCTAAAGCCCAAAAAGAGGTGAGTTTGGCCAGGGGCATCAGGGACACCAAGAAAGCCTTCTGTAAGTATATCACTGACAATAAGAAGACTAAGGAAAATGGGAGCCCACTCAGGAAGGAAATGGGAAACCTGGTCACCCAGGACATGGAGAAGGCTGGGATACTCAGCGACTTCTTTGCCTCGGTCTTCACTGTGAAGAGCTCTAACCACACCGCCCAAGTTGCAGAAAGCAAAGGCAGGGACTTGAAGAACGAGGTACCTCCCACTGTAGGACAAGACCAGGTTCGAGACCAGCTGAAGAACCTGAAGTGCCCAAGCCCATGCAACCTGATGAGAGTCATCCACGGGTTCTGAGGGAACTGGTGGATGAAGTTGCCAAGCCACTATCCATCATATTTGAGAAGTTGTGGCAGTCAGGTGAGGTTCCCACTGACTGGAAAAGGGGAAACATAACCCACACTTTTTAAAAGGCAAAAAGAGAAGACACCTCTGTACCTGGCAAGATCATGGAGCAGATCCTCCTGGAAACTCTGCTAAAGCACATGGAATATAAGGAGGTGATTGGTGACAGCCAACATGGCTTCACTAAGGGCAAATCGTACCTGATAAATTTGCTGTCTTTCTACAATGGTGTTACAGCGTTGGTGGATAAGGGGAGAGCAACAGGTGTCAGCTACCTGGACTCATGCAAAGTATCTGACACTGTTCCGCATGACACCCTGGTCTCTAAATTGGAGAGACATGGATTTGACCAATAGACCACTGGGTGGATAAGGAACTGGCTGGACAGTCGCACTCAAACTGTTGTGGTCAACAGCTCCGTGTCCAAGTGGCAAGCAGTGACAAGTGGTGTTCCTCAGGGGTCGGTACTGGAACTGGTGCTGTTTAACATCTTTGTTGGTGACATGAATATTGGGATTGAGTGCTCCCTCAGCAAGTTTGCCAACAACACCAAGCTGTGTGGAGCGGTCGACATGCTGGAGGGAAGGGATGTCATCCAGAGGGACCTGGACAGGCTCAAGAGGTGGGCCTGTGCAAACCTCATGAAGTGCAAGTGCAAGGCAAGTGCAAGGTCCTGCACGTGGGTTGGGGCAATCCCAAGTACAAATACAGGCTGGGTGGAGAATGGATTGAGAGCAGCCCTGATGAGAAGGACTTGGGGGTGTTGGTTGATGAGAAGCTCAACATGAGCCAGCAGTGTGCACATGCAACCCATAAGGCCAACTGTATCCTGGGCTGCATCAGAAGAAGCATGGCCAGCAGGTGAAGGGAGGCTATTCTGCACCTCTACTCTGTTCTCGTGAGTTTTTACTAGCTTAAAAAAAATGCCTAAAGGCTCTAACAAAGTTATTCTGGAGACACTTTTATTCCAGTCATCATATGATCCTATATCATAATACAGAGGATGGAAGTTGGGAGTCACTCTTTGGATTCTTTAACTGAGATAAGACACTGAGTTGTATCTGAATTTTTAATGCCACAAAAAACTGAAGGGAATATTCCGCAAGGGTAGTCTGTGGTTTGCCTACGAACAAATAGCAGAACTTCTGTAGTCAGTCAGTGGAACAAATAAGATTGTCCTAATCACATTTGCAGTTTCTGTCCTCTTGACAATGTGTCTGAAACCATTAGTGATGTTTAGAAAACAAATTGCACTTGCTGTGGGTTTTTTTAGTTAGAAGAAAATTATTTGCTTCGAAAGACAGTAGTATGGAAGTTGTTTCTTCCCCTGCTGCCTCTGTTAGGGTTCAACATCTGTAGCTGTGTGTATATATAAAAATAAAAATGTTGACTGATAAATCATGAGATTAAAGGCAGTATGACTGATAACTGAGCCATGTCACTGTCACACATGGCAAAGATGAATTTATGTTTCAGTCCTCAGCAATGTGGTGAAGATCAATAGGTTAAAGAAGCATGGGCGGAGCCGAAGCCTTGTGATGGGACTGATAGGGTGAGAAAATACATATCTGTTGTGATTTGTGTAATATTTTCTGTCTCTGAAAATGCTGATCCCAGTCAAGTCACTCCTCAAATTCAGCATTCATCCAGATTTCTCTTTGGGATTGGCAGAATCTACAGACAGTTCGTAATGTACTGACCGTTGTATTCAGCAATCTTGGCACTAGCAGTGATCTCTCAGTTCTCTGCTTTTCAGGGCTTCATTGCACATCTCTTAAAGAGGAACGCTCTTTGCTCCATGGAGATGCGTTTTAGGGGGAGAGTGGATTAGTCAAACTGAGAAGTGCAAGGTGCGCTTAAGAGTGAACTTCACCCTCTTACACGTAGGTCCTCTGGTGGAGGGAAGGGCAAGACATAGGTTAGAGCTGTATGTCAGTGATTCTCACTGTCACTATGATTTTTTTTCAAGCAAAATCATGGCCTGCCGCCAGAGGAGAATCAAGGTCACTCTAAGCCTCAAGAGCTACAGGAGGCATTCAAATGTGTTTCCACAATATCATCAGTAAAGAACGACTTTGGTCTCTGACTGAGGGCATGTGTGAACTTAGAGTTGTATCTCAGTTATAAAGAGGCTTATCTAAGAAGCAAAGTTACTGAACAAAATTGGTCCTGTTTTACTTCAAACAAGGACAGATACATTCCCAAAGGTATCCAGTTCACATTCCTCCTGGACTAGTTGTGGCAGCATTTGGGCCTAACATATGCAGGAAAAGTTGCTCACTGCTGACGACAGATGATATTCTATGTTGTTTCAGTTGCCAAGTGTTAATGGCAAATTTAAACTACTGTGGTGGAATTGGAGCTATGCTGCAGAAAGCTGTGACTGCAATTGTGCCCAGTTATTGAAATGTTTAATGCAAAGCTATCTAGTATTAAGCTAGTAAACCTGCAAAGAAAAGGAAACAGAAAATGAATGATATATGGGGATTTCTTGTTGATCGTGAAATTGAGTTGGCAACATAAACATATTAAAATATATGTCCTGTTTTGAGGTAAAACAGGACAAATTTTGTTCAGTATCTTTGCTTCTTACCTAGGCCTCTTCTAACTACTGAAATTAACAGCATGTTGTGCAGACAATGTTCACTCTCAGAGTGGTAAGACCTATGTTTATAGCTGATGCCCAGGCATGGTAGACAGAGAGGCTCTTGCTGATACATATTGCTATAACAGCCAAGGCCAGCTCACTTTGTTACTTGCCCCGTTGGAGGGTCAGAAACAGAAAAGTGCCGAGGGGTCCCACCTGTGGGGAGGAGTGGACAGGACAGGTGACCCACAACTGACCAACAGAGTATTTCATCCCATCTGCCTCATGCTCAGTATAAAAGCTGAAGGATAAAAGGGTCAGCTCTCTCTCTCTCTTCAATGGATGGTGTCTGAGGAGGACTCTGTCTGTTAATCTGCCCTTGATCCCGATCCTAAATGCAGATCCAGAATCCAGTACCCGCCCATCACTGAGTCCAGTCTGGGACTTCCACAGTGGCAGCCGGTGTTGTGATTGTCATCCTGGGAGGTTGATACGGTTTTGTATATATTTCATTATTTCCTTTTATTTTATTATTAATATTTCATTAAAGTAATTTAGTTCCTGCTAAACTCATAAGTCTCTTTTTCCCTCCTCTACCTGTCTCTTTGAAGAGGGGTAGAGGGGAGCATCTGTCAGTCCCATCTGGGATGCCCCACATCCCCAGTAGCCGATTTGGCCTAAACCACAACAATATGTCACAAGATAAAATTTTTGCTAGGAGATGTTTAAGGAGATGAGGTACCTGCTGTCCTCACTTGAAGAAGGATAAACTCAAGGGCTGGGAATTCTTTAGGTAAGATAGGTAGGTAGATGCTTTGCTTTGGACAAATGTTCTTTTTCCTATTGATGTCACTTACTGTATTTTCCTGCTGCCACAATCCTCCTGCTACTGCCACATCGCACAACTTAATAGCTGAACTCAATGTTCTGTGCATTTCATTCTGTGGGTTTCTCTGAATACTCCTCTTCCCCAAATGACCAGGAAAATCTGTTTTCCAACCTTTTTTTGCCAGATCTTACCCCTTTCATATCAACCACATACATTTGACTGAGTTTAGAAGCCTGCTTTTTTTGTGTTTAGGAGAAATAACTTTCATAAGAAAAAAGGCATTACTTTCTTCAGGAATAGAGCCCAAGAGAGAAGAAATGTTAAAACAACAATGTCAATGTTCACTTCTATATCCACATATAAACCTTGGAAGGGCTAACTTCCTGAGGTACACAAGTATAGACCCTGTACGGTAAAAGATGGGAGATTTCTATGGAGGATTCAGGTTGAGAATGAGAAACACCTCTAGGGTTCTGTGTAGGTCTTCTGTTTCTCTGGTTTCCTTGTCTTTGGGTCTTCTAGTCTGTTTGACTCAGAAAGGTGGAGGACAAAAGTCTATAGAGGTTTTTATTATAACAAGTAGAGGTTCTAAGGACACGTTATTCATACTCTTGGAAAAACGTATTTGGCTCGTGGAGTTGTATGTACTCCTGAAATGCTGTTTCCTTTCTCCTGTGAAAGTCAAGGAGGCCAGAGCATGCAGGCAGTTGGACCACATACCTAGCCATGTAGTAAATATTCATATTACTGTCCAGTGTGCAGTATAACTAAATGACTGGAGCAGAATGACTTCAGCTCACTCACAGCTAGATGCATTGTTGAAAAAAAAATCATATCTGACATTGTTTTAGAACAAATTTTAGCTTGCTATTCTGACAAGGAACTGAAAACAGATTCCTCTAGGATTCTATGGTGGGTCATTCCCATGAGGAAAACTGAAAGACAATCCTCAGCCAGAAATGTAAGAGTTAAAATAGGTAGATTAGTAGCTCTTCTTTGTCACTTAGCTCCTTGTTTTCATGTATTTAGTTGATCATTAATGTTTTTATCACAACACAATCAACAGACATTAAAAATAATTAATTTGCTCAGATTAAATCGGCCAAGGAAAATCCTTTCTTAACTTAATGCTTTTGAAATGGACTGAACTGAGCGCAATGGAAATCATAGCTTGCTATCTGAACAGATAGGGAGTGGCACCAACACTACATGCTTCTCTACTATGCTCCATTAATCTCCAGTTCTCTTCTGACAAGTCACATCTCTGTGTGACTTACAACTCTTTGTGCAATTGGTCCCTAACCACTTTTCTGACTCTGTCAACAAATCTGCTTGTCAGTTAATGCCAAACCTTACACAGGTTCGGTGGTATGGATGTTTGCTCACCCTGCAAGTTATTTCATACAAAATATTCAGCTAAATATTCTAAGCCAACATGTTTCATTTAAAGAAAATAAGTTGATTTTGTGCTGAATGTACTTTTTCTTAAGTAGACCTATGTTTATGATGCTGTAGAAAATTTTTGGTCTTTTTTTTTGTGAATATGTTGCATCCTTCTTGTTTGCGAGGTCTTACAAGTATTCTCAGGCAGTGGGGTAGGTAACAGCATCTTTATATGCATTCAAAAGTATGTTTCATTGTTTTTTCTCTGTACGTTTCCCAGTAGTAGACGCTTTTGTGATTCTGAATTATGTGCTGGTATTCATTTACATCTCTGTGCTGTCCCATTAGACATGTAATGAGTGATTGTGGTTCAATGAGGTGTAAGTCAGTATGTAATTTGGCCTGCAGGCTTATCTAAACAAAAGAATGTACAACAACTAAAGTCAGCATTAGTGCATTTTGAGTGCTGATTGTTTCAAATCAGATACACAGGAAACATGATGTTGAAGTTTATCTAAAACACTTGCAGCTGAACATGTAACTAACTACAGCAGCAATCCTGCATGGCACCTTTTGCATACACTCAGCAAATGTTTGCTGCAAATATAAATTTATTCTTATTCCTCAATTCAGTTTTTCAGATGCTCTTTTATTTCTGTTCAGCTAAAAAACTACTGTTGAATTCATTTTGGTCTGATTCTGTGGGTCTTCTGGAAGCAATCAAATCAAATTCAGGGAGAGTTTAGAAGAATTGCAGTATCAGCCATATCTCTAATGACAATAAATTTAGATGCCTAAAATTAGGTATGTAAAGTGGCTTGGCTTTTTTAACTGTACTGGGCACTTGTAGCTCTTGGAGTTGTGTGTGGGACAATCTGAGTATTTGGCATTTGCAGATGACATTTGAGTACCTAGTAAGGATTTAAAATCCCAACTTCAGATGATCAGATTTGTAACACTTTTACAGAAAATGAAAATAAAAATAGCTCTTACATATTCAGACTAGTACTGAGTACACTCATGACACTTTAATTCCACAACAGTAATGAAGAAAAGCTCTCATAATAGAACTTTCATAGAGAAGTTATTCAGTCTATGCTAATGATATGTTTTGCCATATTCTTCCAATATGACTGCTCAGATGAGCTTGAGTTTGACTGCTGAGATGAATAATAATAGCAAGTTAAAGAGGTTTTTAAAGGCAGGCAGGTGAACAGGTGTCAGACACTTATAGGTGTCTTGGCTTTCATAAGCCATTAAGTTTCCTTTTTTTCTGAGGAAAGTATTTGGAAATGCCTCAGTCTAGGCCCCAAACCAGTTTGCCTCTCTGCAGATCTTTAAAAATACTGCATTTCAAGCAGTGAGGTGATATGACCTCTTGCCACAAGAAAGAAGGCAGGAAATAATGCCGTGATCTCACAGGTAGCTCCTCCCTGTGGTTAAAGGAAGCATAGTCAACCCATGGATTTTCTGTCAAGGTGCAGCCTTACATATAAAATTAAAAAAAACATATGTTTGCTTCATAGACATTTGTTACACTGAGTACTGGAGCCTGGTGTTATGAGAGTGTGTTTTAACAACTTCTGATCTGAAAGCCAGTAAGCAGTCAATTGATAGCGTCAACTTTTAGGCTGGAGTGATCCCACCTGTCTTGCACATGGAAATAAGATATGTGCGTTGTAAGTACACTGGCAGTGCCTGAGACCGGACAGGCAATCAAAAAAACTGACTGTAAAAAAAGCAGAGGTTTTTGGCTTAGATGTGCTGCATAGTGGGGATGGATAAAAATTAAGAGATTTTCCTTTTTTTCTTAGTGTTACACACTGTCACCCACAGTGTGTATTGTGCATATGCAGTCTTTCAAACTGATAATTGCTATGGAAATAGTTCAAACAATGAAATGTTCTGTCAATGAAGTCTGCAGATCTTTTTTTTAAGTGTATATGGAAGTTAGGAAATTAAATCTTACTGAATATCTGTCATACTGGAAGATTCGGTTTAGGCACCTTTAAAAATCTGTTCAGTTGGTCTTACTGTAAATAAATTGATAAACTTGCTTTCTTTCCCATTGTTAAACATGTAGTTAAATTTACAGATGAAACTGGTTCTTTATTTTAATATTTCATTTGATTTTGTTAACAAAGAGGATTTTTATCATAACTTAAAGTGCACTGGGTGTCATAATAATTTTGACGTGCCCAATCTAAATGAATCATATTGGCATTGTCTTCACATAGTCTATTACTTAACAATTTGAGGAATAAATATTCAAACTACAGCAACTGTTTTATGTTAAATTGTCTCAAATTTACTGTCCGTTTCTATCCATGCGCCTGTGTTTTCCCTGTTTAATTTGCCAAATATCTCCTTTCATTCAAGTTCTTCAGTGTTAGTATTCCTAGGAGCAGCAACTGCAGGTACCCTTCTATATAACGTAAGCACCACTCTGCAGGCTTTTGTAAAGTATACTATGTGGGAATGGTATGAATTAGCTTTAAATTTGTCTTTGGGGTTGTTTTTTTTGGTGCATACAAAAAAAAACCCTCCTAATAAAAACAGTAAGTTGGAATTATTTTCAATAGAAGAGACCTGCTTTTTCTTTTTTTAACCTTCTTTACCTGAGAAGAGAATAGTGCAAAGTCTTCCTGGTTATTTTGTCCTGGTGTTGGTAGGCACTGCCTATTTGAGCATGACCATGGCAATGGGAAGCATGTGCAATCATATTTTCTACTGCAGTTGTAAATTGGGAGTTCACTTTTTTGTCATACTACAATCACAGAAATTAGTGTAATACAGATAAGGAATCTATGGTTAGATAAAGCTAAGCAGCATTACGAAGATATCTCTGGGTTACATTTTGATGTGTTTATTATATGTTCTCACCATTTTAGACACTGACACTGAAGGAAAAAATAGAGGGGTGTGAAACAAATTTCCTTTTGCTGTTTCATTTGATGAGTTCCTCTGTTTCATGGTTTCGTAGGTCTACGGTATTCAATGGTGTTTGTTTTACTGTGGTAGATACTAGTCTGTATTTTCAACTTGCTGCTTCCAACTGTTCACGCTCAGAAAATATTATATATTTTATAACTGAATAGGTACAGCTTCTTCATATTGTGAGTAGTAAGACGCGGAAAGGAAGGATGGCTTCTCTTCTCTTTCCACTTCGTATTTCTTTTCCTCCCCTCTGTGCTACTCTGCAACAACAAAAATTAGGCATTCATTCCCATAAAGTCAGTTTGGAAAAGGAAAGCTTATTAAAATAAATATAGAGAGGGAAGGTATAGTTGTTCTGGCTTGAGCTGCAGATGTTATAAATTTACCATATGTAGTAGCTGGTCCTTACAACTTTGAGTTTTATTTCTGGAAAGCATCACTGCCATGTTTTGAACGTATTTTAATGCTCCACATTTCCTCAAAATGAAAGCTTTATCATGAATGTTTGTTATGAATTACTTCATTGCTCAGATGCTTATGGCTTCCTGACATTCCAAAAAAAATTTTGTTCCTTTTTGTGTGATTTTAGGACTTTTGATTTAGGACTGAACATTGCTGTCTAAATGAGTTTTGGCAGTTCACTCCAGGAAAGTGACAGTTAACTTGAGAAACTGAGTTGGTTCCAGAAAGAGTGTTTCAAATAAGAAGATAACTGCTCATGACTCTGACAGTCAACTTAAGGACAGAAAATATTTAGAACAGAGGACATATTACTTGCATTTACAATTGACATTAATGTTTGGGTGTGTGGACCACAAAACATTATTAATTGGTTAATATTTTAAAGCAAGAACACACAGACTCACTGGGTGATAAAAACATAAAGAGATTTAGTATTAAATAGCTTTTGTTATTAGGGTTACGATGATAAAACATGTATTATCTTGTGATGGCTTAATACTCCACAAAATATAAGCCTGAAATGAGTCAAGTGACTCTGAGAGTAGTAGGGGATCTTACAATATCACCACTCAAATATTATGAGCCTCTGAGCTGTGATTTCTGCTTTAACTTGATATTTAAGAGCAGCAGTTCTAGGAGAAGCTCTTCTCTCTCTTAATACTTGTGTACGCTAGAGGCAGGTTTTTGACCAAACTGGCAAAAATTGTTCTGTCCACAGATCTGACCCTGTGGGAAGTGTGGGAGGGAAGAGTGAAAGCAGACAGGCAATCTTTGAGACATGACTCAAATACTTAGCTTTATGGTGTTAAGCGCACATCTTGAATTCATGTAATAAAATTAACTACGGAGTATACATTACAGAACTCCTGTTCATATAAAGTACATAATCACATCGTTGTCTTTTTCAAAATGCTTGTAGGAATTAAATGCATGTGTACTACTTGTAGGATAAGACTGTCACAGATGACCACAGCAAAGTCTTCACCAAACAGAAAATTTGCACGTTTTTACCCTATATAAAGAAGGAACAGAAGCTTGCCATACTTGTGTAGGTAGCCAAGCATGGGCTGAGGGCCTTAAGCCCAGGATTATATTCTACATGTCTCTGCAGAAGGTCTGTGGTCAGAGAAGCAGGGGTTCCAGGCGCACCGTGCAGTAACAGCAGAGCTGCTATGCGGTGCTCACCATAATACCCACAAATGGGAAAAATGAGAAAGTGAAGGTTTCAGAACTGGCATGCTACTGTTTTTCCTCTTTTCTCATAACTATCATGTTATGGAGCAAAGAGCCATTGTAGTAGTGAACACTTCTCAGAAAAGGAATTAGCAAGCCAAACGTAAACAATTAGGGGTTTGGCTTTTTTTTTAACAACCCATGGATGCAGATTGCAAACAGCAATGTGATGAGACAGAGATAAGTTTGATAATATAATATGGACCAAACCTTTAAAATGACAGAAATAAAATATAATCCTACTTCTTTTCATGACAAATGCATTGCAGTAATTTTAATATCTATCCTAGGTAAAAAAGAAAACATGAATTAACTATGTCCTCTGACCATTTCAGCAGTCCCTTGTGTAGTAGGAATAGTGTTTTCTTTTTAATTTGATTATGCCTTACATAGGCACAGTTACTTGACTGCCTTTGGCCAAGTCTCAAATTCTGCTAGGTTTCTGTAAGGAAAACCTTACTGAAGCTGAAGCGAAAACTCAGCCAGTTTAATTTTGCAGATGTGATCATATGCGATGTTGCTCCTTTAGAGACTATTTCTAAATAAGTATGTCTTCCCAAAGCAATACTTCAAATATTGGATCTATGTATCTCAAGCCTTTGTCCAGAAATAAAGCTACATACTTCTATTACAAAAAAAAAAAATCTTATCAGCACAAGTACAGAACTGGCAGGTCTCACAAAACAAAGCTCTTCTAGAGCAACCAAAGTGTTTCAGTAGTGCTGAAGAGCACAGATGTTCATGTTCCCAGTGCCAGGAAGACTAGTTTTTCCCCTGGAAATATAGTTTATTTGTGATTAAATGCAGGAGATGTAAATAAAATATCTTTGTAATTTTATGTCCTTTAGCAGTGTTCAGTTATCCCATTTTATAATTATATTCTGTAAACTTCATTTTCACTTCTCACCATTTATGCTATGGCTCTGATGTTATATGCTTTTTAGTATTTAGCTTGAATGTAGTCCAGCCAAAGTGGTGTTGTAGAATTAACTTGAGATTTCAACAGATTAGTTTTCTAGGAGGCAAGTTTTCTCATTTCTGTGATGTAGGTTGTTTTTGTCTTCTTACCCATCACAGAGTATGCAAGTGACAGTACTTAGTCTTTTACTTACTTTTTTTGAAACTTAATTTCAGTGATTTCCCCTCCCGCCCCACAAACATTTATCTTTTTTTTTTCTCCCTTGAATTTATATGCATTTTCCAAGCCATTTCACTCTGCCAGCTCATAACTGTATGTGCCAAGCTTTCAAGAATGATCAGAATTAAAGTAGATAGGGAGCTTCCTTAGAAACTGTTAGGATCACTAGCAGTCATGAAAAAAATTGCTATTTCAGATTGCAGCAATTTAAGCTAGATGTACTTCATAGCTTTTGAACAAAATAAATATACTGAAGATACTGAAAAGACCTTAAAGCAAAATTGTTTATGAATATTGATGCAGCTGAACTCAGAAAGGCAGGTACATGCATACTTCACATTTATAGAGGAAGAAGTCAGCCCTGTACTTGATGGAAATTAGTACTGAGGCTAGAGCTTTTTGAAACACCAGTTTCATCAGTTACAGGGCTAGCTGCACTTCTCTGTTTTTTTGCAGTCTGTGAGTGAACTCATTCGCCATCATATGTATTCCCAATCTGTGATGAAATTTGGAGCTTTCTTATACTTCAAGTATGAGCTGAGCTACAGTACAGCTTTGTATCCATCATGGTCACCCTGCTGAGCTGACTGCATTCAAACAGCTAAAGCTCTTCGCTGGTCCATGGGAGAATTTTTGAACACTGGTGAATATATTGACCAAATAGAATGCTTGAAACAAAACTGCTGTTTATATGATAATAGCAATAAAATTTTAAAGAAGGGTTTTAGCTAAATTAAAGTATACATATCAAATAGTATTAACTCAAGAAATTCTATCGCCATGACCACATTGAAATTGTGGGTAGGGTGAATTTCTGCTTACAGGGAGACAGTCTTCAAGAAGACAAGCCTTTCTTGTAAGAGGATCCTTTGTATTTGAACTGTGTATATGCACATATATATTTTTGTATATGTTTTGTCTATGTTATAAGCATCAACTTCCCAGATTCTGACAAAAAAGAAAGCCATGTCTCATATTAGAACCGTTTATTTAATCTAATGCACAGTATCTTAAGCAAGGGAAAGAGCTTGTATATGTTGTCTCCGTAATGTATTATGATATCTTTGAATTATTTGTGCAGTGAAAAGACATTCAGAAGGGAATACCCATGAAAGGTCATGAGCCAACAGCTTCACAGATGACATTGACCTTGTATCAGAAGAGTCACCACTGCCAGCTGTATCCGACATGGCACAGTACATGGAATAACAACTTTTTCATTGATAATACAAATACTCATTAATTGTCACTGAATAAAAGTATTATTCTTTGGCTGGCTGCACTTGATGTGATTAACCTTAACTATATGTGAACATTTGTACAAAATGCAAGTTTAGATTTAAGTTTAATGGAAGTAGTCAGACACTTGGAAACAAGCATTGCTCTGTGAGGGGTGGCTCACAGTCTCCATGTCTTTGTTATTTTACTTTTTAAGGCAGCTGACACAGTTCCTGAGATTGATTTTTACAGGTAGGTTTATACTTTGTAAAGTTCTGAATCAGTTTGAGCTCTAAAGCACTCCTAATATGAATAATGCATGAATTGATTGAAAACGTAAATGAAATAGTCATTTATAGGCACAACCTGAAAACAGAAAGGCTACATTATGTGTAATATTTTGATAAAGCAGGCACACTTGTAAGGAAATGATGTTCAAAAAAAATGAAAGTAAAATTACTAAGGAGATGCTGAAGATGTCTGGACTGACCAGGACAGAAAATCCTCATTATTGGTGAGTTCACTGCAACTGTTGAATGCTCTCTCATGTTGCTCGTATTTGGTTTAGCAAGTGTCTATTTCTTGAAATAAGCATAATAGTATCTTCATGCAGGACACCTCCATATTGTGTTTTGACAGGATCATGAGTAATCTTCATGCTTTTGTCCTGTAATGTACAATTCCAGTGTTGGGGATGGGGATTCTGGACTAAATTTCAAATGTGAAGCAGAGCATTAAAGCATACAGCAAGGCCTGGATGAACCAGAACAACCAGGTATCATACTAAGGCTTTACCTTAAATGTAGAAACTGATACAAACAATGCTAGTGAACAGAACCCTTGAGTTAGCAGTGATATATAGCCTAAAGGTATGGTACAGCTGGCACAAGCTCATGAAGGTCTAACTAGTCATTTGGACGTTATGTTAATGTTGGTGAAAAACTTACCTGAGTTCACGCTTGCAATAGAAAATACGGAATTGTCATTGGAAAAACCTTTTGGTAAATATCTGAGATTGAAAAGAAGACTGAAAATTGTTGCTTGCCTTCAGATAAGCAAAAATATAGACAATTGTGTTCAGGATTAATTTGAAAGGAATTTGATTCCAATCTATAGTGTGATTGCTTTTAAGATGTTTCCTTTCACATCATATAGTTACTTTATGTCCAGGAAACTCATACAGATTATATGTCTACTAAATCTATAGTAACTATACTATGCTTTTATACAAGATATCCTGGTGCTTCTATTTTTCCAGCATGCTATATTTTGGATCTTCTTTCAAATTAGAGAATTAGAAATTGTTCCATTCAAATTCGTCTTGTTTTTTAAATCAGCACTGTGCAAGCACAGGATTTTGCATTTGGAAACAAACAGTTCTGATCTTATTTCTACTACTTAGTGCATGAAAAATGTTGGTATTGTATGCTATTCTGCATAGTGCATCTCGCAAACTGTACCTGCATGTCTAGCTCATATTAGAGTTTAAATGCATTTCTCTTGTTTGTGGAAAGTAAGAAAAGGAATAGTAGAAACCTATACCAAATATAAAAATGAAAGAAAAATTAAAATATGGAGAGTATTTGTTGTAATATGCTACATGCTTTAAAGTAATATACTATCAGTTCATTAATTCCTCTTGATGTCAGCTACATATAAACAACAGTAGATCTTGCAACTAAATATTGCTAAATTAATGATTATTAAATTCTAAGACCCACTGTATATAATGTGTTTGTAAATTTTAGCTTCTGAATATTTGTAATGAACTTCAAATGTACAGAAAACATAAGGTCAAAAGTTATAGATGTAATATAAAGTTATAAAGGTACTATTTAAAAGCAAAGTCAGAACACTATTTCAAGTAGTTTTATGCTCCTAAAGTCAAGCATGCCAGTATTCACCTTTTACACTGATAATCTCATTTTGTATGTGTGTAATTCTACTTAGTAGAATGCATTCATTTAAGAATGGTCTGATTCTTGAGTAGAAATATAGTATGTCATTATTCAAACTGTGAACTTCATTGGACAAGTGTCGGTCGGAGTGGGATCGGACCCAGAGTAATGACGCAGTCTCAATATGAGTATGATCGTTCTCCTTTATTAGGTGTTTTAGCAGAGTATATATAGACTCACAGCAGAAGCATGCGTAGCCAACAACATAGTGATTGGTCCAAACCCCTTATTCACGCACAATGCCCCCCAACTCGATTGGTTAAGGCCCTCTGTCCACGCACATGGCACACACTGGTTCTCCTCGCCTCTGTGGTCTTGTTCCCAGACTCAGTCCCGCCTTTATGATAAGCAAGGCCCTCTTTCTTCCTCCTTATCAGCCGGCCACTGAGAGATCAAGGACAGCAGGTGCAAGCCTCTTCGCCCAGCTCAAATCCTGGGTTGCTCACCTGAATCAAATCATGACCTTTTCCCTTCAGGAATTCCTCCACAGACAAGCACAGAACATGATGCTATTTTTAATGAAAACAATAAGATATTAACACTGTTTGCCTGATATACACGTCTTCTACATGAATATGTGGAATCACTTAGTGTGATTATCTGTCTTGTCTTTTAGCAGAAGTATTAGCAGGTAAGTCTTCACGTGTGCTATACTTGCTTTGGTGTCTGAGCTTTCCAAAACAGCACTTAGTAGTGTATTCCCTACACTAGTCTACCTTGGAATTTGTGATGGGGAAATAATTTGGGTTTTTTTCTGTTGAAATTTCTAGTTTTATTCTGCTTGTTTACCCAGCTAGAATAAACAGTTATTCCGTTTGTTCACACAGATCTCGTTTCATGCTGTGGAGTTATCTACCAGTTAGATTTCCATCTACCCCCCCACCTTTGGAGTGAACTGTGTAATGGAAAGTTGGTTTATCTCATTTGGGAATAACATGTATTTGATAACTAGTGACAAATCGTCATCCTAGAGTGACAATGCAATCAATGAATTAGACAAAAATTCCTGCAAGAGTAGAATTCAGCCAAAGGTGTACATATATATGCAACGAACCTTCTCAGTTTGCAAAGTGAAAACATGGCTTTCATGAAACAGTTAATGACAGTATGCTATGATGATTACAGTTTCACATGGAGCGCTTCTTTGTGAAGTCGAGCTTGACTTTGTCAAGCTGCCACATGGCGAAGTTTTCCTTGCCTTCAACAAGCATCATGGGTTACAATGTCAGTCTCACAGTATATCTTTATTCCAAAGCCAGTAGCTGGTCATTTTTTAAACTTCATAAGCTGCTATGTTGATTATTAAACATCAAATGTCAGGTCTACAACTGGAATGTTTTGAGTTTTTTTTTCTGTAATGTGAACAGTAGATTCTTCTGAAATCCTCTCTGCTAGATAGATGATAGGAGAGATGTTTTCTGATGATGGTAACCTTTACTTTTGGCCATACTCTCTTCATTCATTGTCTGGGAAGACAGATACTGTCCCAGGAGAACAGAGTTCCTACCCTTGAGCCATGCTACCTCGGGCAGACTTCTGTTGCATCAGTCTGCATGTGTTCATTAGTCTCACAGTAACTAAAGTGGTTGCTCAGCAAAACCTATCAGGCTGGTTGGAAACTGGTGACACTACCATTTAAGAATGTGTATTGTGTGAAGGCAAACCAGTTCAGTGGGTTGAAGCACTGCCCAGGTTTCAGTGGCTAATATATCCAGTACTGGTTTTCTGATGTCAATGATCCATGAAAGCTTAGAGAAGGTATGCTGTTCTGGTAGAAGGTGTCAATAAAAACAAAACCAAGTAGCAACCTTGCAAATTGAGCTTAAGATACCTTTCTGTAGAAATATAGTTGCTTTGCATCCTTAAGGTAGCTGGGATGATGTTTGCTTCCAGTGATCTTGGCAAAAATGTGCAAAAATGCAACCTCCTGAGCTACGGAACAAACTATATATAATTCTGTGTGTGTCTGAAGATCTTGTTGAATATCTCTCACCCAGGCTCTCAGTGGTAAAAATCTGATGTGGTTGCTGACCTGAGGGGAGCTATGTTGTGTTTTATACTGGCTGTTTTTGAGGTATCCAAAGTTGAATAAGAATGATGTTGTTAGAGATTAATCAAGTCTGACAGATGAAAAAAAATGTTAATTTGAATTAGTTGATGAGTAATGCTTGATGAATATGATGAATAAATGCTTGGAGTACCTTATTGCCTGATATATTTACCCTATTTTTCAAATTCTCTGCTGAGCAGTCAGAAGATGACTCCATCAATGCATAGAGAGACTGCAAAATGATGGTTTCTCTGTGTTTTGAAACCTAGAAATAAACTAGTGATTATATTTGTCTCATTACAGCACGTTTACTTGATTCTTAGGGTTAGTCTTTTACATACATGAGTAACTATCTAAATTAAGTTATACATTAGGGAAGGTCTAAATCTTGAGAATGTTACTTCTAGAGCTGGAAAGCTCATTTTTATCACTTTTTTCTTTCTTGCTAACCTTAGCACTTTTTTTATATCACCTGATTTTTTTTGGTGGAAGATAGTGGTAAAATCAAAAAATTGGAGATGGATCCATCATCCAACTTGACTCAACATAATGCATAATGACACTTCTTTCTCCATGATGTTACGTCTTAAAGCTCCTGTTTCTTCCTAATTTCCTACTATATGCACACACATGTTCTGACAGAAGGACAGAGGACCTGGTATAGAATTAGGCCTGCTTGTAGAAATAATATATGGCAAATTCCTGTATCTCTGTTACAGATTGTTTACTAATGAAAGAGGCAAGATATTTCTCCAAATGTCACTGATTAAGCAAGTGGCAGGCTGTGATTTGTGCTTTTTTTTTTTTAAGTCTTCTCTCCTATTCATTGTCGTCAGGACTGTTTTATCCGTCTGATGCAGCCTATCATGTTTATCACAAGGTCTTTGAGGAAAAGAGCTGATGCTATTGAGGTCTGTAAAATAAGTAAGCTGTAAGCTTGCTCATTCTTGAACTGTGTCCATAAGCAACAAAAATGCAAATGAAACCTCTCAAAGTGCATGTGAATTTGGTAAGTGACAAAAGGAAGAAAGGAGAAATACACATCAGAATGAGAGCAGGGACAAACCTTAGTGGATTTTTGATCCTTCTTCCTAGTCCAAACATTTAAGGCCAGCCACTCCTAACAGCTGGTTCAAACCAGAAATTATAGCTGTGCTTTACATGTGTTAAGTGACACAGCCTTTGGGGATGGGTACGTGCCTTGACTGACAAGCAAGGATGTGAAGGTCCTTGAACACGTCCAGAGGAGGGCAACAAAAGTGATAAAAGCGTTGGAAGGCATGGCATATGAGGAGTGAATGAGGACTCTGGACTTGTCTAGTTTGGAGAAAAGGAGCCTGAGGGGTGACATCCTTGCTCTCTGTAGTTCCCTGAGGAGAGGAAATGAAGAGGGAGGTGCTGATCCCTTCTCCCTGGGATCCAGCGATAGGACACATAGGAATGGTTCAAAGCTGTGGCGGGAAGGGTTTAGACTGGACATTAGGAAGCATTTCTTTACTGAGAGGGTGGTCAAATGCTGGAACAGGCTTCCTAGAGAGGTAGTCGATGCCCTATGCCTGTCAGTGCTTAAGAGGCATCTGGACAATGCCCTTAATGCTTTAGTGCTTTAATTTGCAATGCTTTAATTTAACAGTGCTTTAATTTGGTCAGCCCTGAAGTGGACAAGTAGTTGGATGAGATGATTGTTTTAGGTCCCTTCCAACTGAAATAGTCTATTTGACTACAAGTCCTGTAGACCTGCACTAACATAATCTTGCGGTATCAACCCCCGCTCTTGAGGAAGAGAAGAAACAATGGCATTGTTCCCATGTTGAATTGTGCAAATGGTGTTTGGCACTTGGCTTTGTGGCTGCACTGGGGCTTTGCAAAAGTAAAGGAGACCAGTCTACATAACTTTAAGCCTTTTTTTTTTTTTTAATCTCCACCTGGTCCTATTGTTAAGCGGATCGCGATGACAACAACCCTTGGCTATGAAAATAATTTCTGTCATGCACACCAGAGTTAATCTTCCAGCAGGAAAGAGAGAATTTGGCCAATAGACTGTATTGAAAGATTACACCAACATGGCCCCAGATAGCACAGTCTCAGGAAAAATATACACAGCACCAGCTTTAGATGCAGACATCCTGTTTTTGTTTTTCGGAGCTCTGTCGTTTAAAGCTGTGGTGTTTAAAGCTCTTTACACTGTAAGGAAAAGCAGAAGTTAGAAATTCTAAATGTCAGCATGGTTAAGCAACTGTGGTTGAGTATGCATTTTGCAGCTCACTAAGATCACATAAAGGTGAATGTCAGTTGGTCTCTTAGCAGAAAGCAGCGTAATGCTGCAGTTCAGCAGTCATCACATCAGCTCTCTTGGGAGGAAACCTTTAGAAGGTAAGATCCACATACAATGGCCATCATCAGTGGTAACTGCCATCAGCTGAACAGCTGTAGTAATAACTCTTCAGCTGGAACAGGCTGCCAGGGAAGTGATATCTACACTTGTTCCCCATGGGAAAGTGGGGTCTTAATTACTTTTCATTGGTGAGACCAGCAGTTGCTTTTCTTTCTGAGGCCCTGTCCACACAGAGTCAAATCATGTTAAGGAACTGTGGGTTTAATACAATTCTAGCTAAAACAATTCTGTGCAAAAGTTTAGAAAGCATTTGTGTACTTCTGCTACATTCCTATGTATTAATCTATGTGTGATGTGGCTGTGAAAATGGCTCCTTATTTCAGTTTGACGTCTTAAAATGATGTAATAGAAGCACAGAGATTTGAGTGTGGAAGCAACAAGATATCCATCATTCCCACCTCCAATTTTTTCTTTAAAGTTCATAGTATGAAAAACAGCTCTTAGATTGTATGAGGTAGATCTTATCTGCAAAATGATTAGTAGAAAGCCCCAGAAGTAGTGTGTGGTTATTACACAATCAAAGGAAGTGGGAATACCTGCTTTCAAAAAAAAAAAAAAAAAAAAAACACAAAAGGAAATGGCTGATTGCCATAAGCTGTATAAGAACCCTGAGGTGGGGTGAAAAGATAGGTCTGAGGAAGGGCAATGGCTACCAAACCTCCAGGCCTACAATGTAGGGCTTCCTTCTAACTAAGGAAACAGAGGAAACTGACACTCTGAGGGTGAGGATGACTGAATGCCTTTCTCTGTGTCATCACTGGTGAATCCTGATACAAAAAGAGTATCACAAATTAATCTTCAATGAGGAACAGAACTTTCTGTGATGATTGAGGCTTAATGAGGCAAAGAAGTCATTCTTGCCTGTTGGTGTTTGTGTTTACTCCAGGCTGCCTGGAAGAACAGAGCACCAAAGCTTCACCAGAACTGGGGTCTACAGAGACTGGGAGGGACACTTACCACTGCCGTTCACTGGAGTGGAAAATCTCACCATTGTTAGTGATCCATGAAACTACAGTCAAAGGAAGATGCTTCATGATTAGTCTTGGTATTTAGCTTTTCTCCTTAAAAACATATTTAGTAATAGTGTCAGGGTTTCTTTTTTTCTAGTGGAAGTAGTTTATCATAGGATTGGCAGATATGAAATATGACTAATTTCCTCCATTGCCCACTAACACAGAAATTTTATGCAAAGTGAATGGAACAAACTAAAACTTATGCTAGGTCTTAAAGCTTACATTAGATGTGCTCAAATAAAATGGTGTTGTATGACCCTTCTAAAGTTATTGGTTAGCACTGGAAAACAGGGATGTTAAATCCATTTTTCAGCTTTATTTCATCCTTCTAGTTGTTCCCTTCATCTGTAGATGGCAGTGAAGGTTTTGTCAGGGACTTAAGAATATTTTTGTGTCCTTCTTTGGCTCTGCTTGAAAATCCAGCAGTATGCAACTCTGGACACAAAGCATATTTTTGGTCTTTCTGTGGTTTCGTTCTATCTGTGCAAACACCATTTCTCTTTGTATTTTTATCGTAACTTCCTCCTATAATTTATTGCTTTTAGTCTTATTAAAGAAACAGTTCACTTTATCACCAGCAAATGTTATCACATTGAATATCATTAGATCTAGTCATTAGATAGTAATCTTGTGTACCATAATCAAGTCTACTGAAATCTATTTAATAACACTTGTATTACTAAGGTAGTGTCCCTAGAGTCCTTCATCATCATCTAGATCTGTTGTCCTTTTGCACATGTTCATAAATTATTTTAAAATATTGTTGTTCTTAATTTTTGAAAGCATGATGAGGCACTTGATGTATCATGTAAATATTGCCCATGTTGTCACTGAGTTAATATAGGTATTTGGGAAAGTTGTAAAGCAATACTGGCCATCAACTATCTAGTGAAGGCAACAGTATTATAAGAGATAACATCACCCAAGAGGGGTGGGTTGGCTAGATGACAGCAGCAAGGTTGGTCGGAGTACAGAATATTCCTCAAGATGTTACAGTTTGCCTACCACCAACGCATTTACATTTCATCCATATTTTTGAAACAAACATAAAATGAAGTGAGAGGGAGAGATGAAAAGCTAATAAGTGGTCAACCCGCAGTAACATGAAGGGAGGGCATTCATATATATCTTTTGTTTCCAGCTTTCTCATTGTGCTGCTGGCTCTTGAAACTTATTAATCCTCACTCTCAGGTACATCTAATATAGGTAGTACTGATGCAAGTACTTCTGTCCACTGCACTTAAAAGCAATACTAATTGCTTCAAAGAGAAATTTAGATGAAGGTTTGTCATTTCTGAAAAGAAAAAGGTAAAATAGTGAAAATTCAACCAACAATAGTAATTGCTAATCTGGTTGTATGCTTTTTGTTATTATAAGATCTCATGTTAAGTTACACTTTTTACTACGGCCTATTTTTGTATTGTCACCTCTAATTTCAAACTCTTTAAAAAGGCTGCTTCTGGATTTTTTTCAGCACCCAAAGTATTTTTGTTACCATGTAATATGAAAGCAAGGGTGGCATTAGGATAAATTGGCAGCATTAAGTAGTAACTTTTCCTAAGAATTTGACTTCTGAGTTTTTTTTGGTGTGGGCTGGGTTTTTTTTTTTTTTTGTTTTTAATTTGAAGAGTATCTTTTAAGAGAATTTTTGCTCCTTTATTTTTAAGTGAGGCTGTTTGGCCAGGAGAGGGCACTGCACTATAATGCAGGGCGAGAAGGAAATTCCCGTTTCAGTTTTCAAAATCCGATTTGTCATTTCAACAAACTTACTTATAAACGTAATTTATAAGCATCTGAATTTCCCCGATGTTAAATGTGGCAAGTTGCCACACTAAGGAAAAATGCTACATGTACTTGAACATCAGTTTAATGAGAAACTTAACCAACCCCCAAAGGCTCAACTTGGTTTTCTGGTTACACTTTCTTTTCTGGAAAACAGACTATGGTAACAGCCCACTGAAAGTTGTCAAAATATAGCTAAGTGCATATATCATGTAAGCCTTCATGCAACAAATGGTTAGGATCTGATGGAAAAGTCTGAAATAAAAGGTTGTTTTGGAAACAAACTTCTACAAAAACATGACATTTCCAATAATTAAATTTTTCTGAAGGAGTTTTCTAATAATTTCACAGAATTTTAGAGTAGGGATAGAAGGGGGTGAAAGGACTCTGGGATGTATGGCTGCAAATATCTGTCTTGTATAAGAAATAGTTTGCAAAGAATGTCTCTGTTTTCAGATCAAAGTAAAAGACTCACATTTGTGGATTTGTTTTACTAGAACTTATTATTTATCTCAGTAGCAAGTTAGAGAATGGAAATAAAGCAACTCTTTAATTTGTTATTGAAAAGGGTGCAAAGAGCTAGACTGGATTCCTAGTCTTCAGTATTGGCATGTTTTGTCTGTATGTGTGAGGATGAAACTAGCAAAGGGAGGAATCATTTTATAAAGGCTTTATTTGGACTTCATAATTTGTTGATGTTTTCAGTTAAAGATTCATATTACAATGCACATAATCGTTCCCATCAAGCTCCATGACACTTGACAATATGGATAACTGCATTTACATGCATCTGTGATGAAAATTTGAAAGACATAACATTAAAATATGTTCTTTGCTGAAGATGACAATACAACCCTTCTTACCAGATCACTTCAATCTCTCATTGTTACACAAAATAAAGTGCCAAGCACAGTACTCATTTTTTGGGGAGGGGGGAGATTGGTGGAAAAACATGATGACTGCAATGCACGGAGAAGTGTAACTTTGTCCTTTACAATGGCATAGGTAGGAATAAATAAGCATACATTTTCTTTTAATCTTGATCTTGTGGTTGTGAAATAGTTTCAACTTTAACACTTTTTATGTAAGACTAAATTTGACACATATGAATCGTTCATATACCTATTCTAGTAACAGGCACTTCACTGTGTTCATTATGTCAATTTATCTAAAATATATTCAGGGAAAGGAAAAGCACAGCGATAGGACTTCATTATGTCTGCAACTAAAATACATAGGTCTTTCCTGATTTCATCTAGCTCCATCCACAAGCTACATCACAGCTTGTGTTTTATATTGTCAGCACTCAACAGAAAAAAATACTTTAGAAATTACATATACCAGTTGTCCTCCCTTTTTCTTCCTGCAGTTGCTTTCCTGGGCTGCTCCTGTGACAGAAAGTAAGGCAGCCCACCTATCAAATCGAATCAAGAGCCCAT
>VZSZ01012051.1:41065-58867 GCA_013398815.1 Ibidorhyncha struthersii
TCCATCTATCCCACACTTCCTAAGCTTGCCAGTGAGGATGATGTGGGAGACAGTGTCGAAAGCCTTGCCAAAGTCAAGGTAGACAACATCCACTGCCCTCCCCTCATCCACCCACCTAGTGACCTCATCATAGAATGCTATCAGATTAGTCAGACACGACTTCCCCTTAGTGAATCCATGTTGACTACTTCTGATAACCTTCTTTTCATCCAGGTGCTTTGAGATGATACCCAGCACAAGCTGCTCCATCATCTTTCCAGGGACAGAGGTGAGGCTGACTGGCCTGTAGTTTCCTGGGTCATCCTTCTTACCCTTTTTGAAGACTGGAGTGACATTGGCTATCCTCCAGTCCTCAGGCACCTCACCTGTCCTCCAGGACCAGGTGATATCGATTTTGATGTCTCAGCAGCAGGAATGGGCTGAGCCTGTGCCCTCTTTTTCTGTTTCCCACTTTTCCCCCAACAACACTGGAGGCACAGGAGTAATGGCTGTTCCTGAGGATGAGGGATCAGTTAGGTCCAGTGTTAGGTGGTGAGTACAGGTTCTGTCGATTGTGGCAGAGAGGTGGACAGGAGATGTGGATCTCATGCCTGAAAAGAGAGGACAATAGATGCAGGGAGAACAGCAGCAGTCTGGATGAAGATTAAAGGGACCCTCACTTTTACCCAAAGCTCCCTTGCACATCTTACTGACCACTTCAGAGCACTCTGGCTCCTCTAGCTCCCTCTGTCATCCATAACCATGTTAACACGGCATTAATCCCTCCAGTTTCTCCTCTTCTTGTCTGTGGGGTGGGAGTAGTGTCTATGCATATGTCTGGGGAAAGCCATGGGCAATAAAATTTTATTTTGCTCACTCTGCTGAGAAGTCTTGATTGAGCTCTGACTTCTATTTAAATGTTCAAGCATCTGAGTTTTATCTCTCTAGCTGGTCAAGAATCTGAGTTTATGCATCCTTAGAGGACCTTAAACTTTTCCCAGGAAGAGTGTCTTGCATCTGGAAAATTGGGAGAAAAGTCTTTATCTTTCATTATCAACACATCTTTTCGGCAGCATCACAGCAGGTCCCTGCAGTGCAGAGGTAATCGATAAGCTAGGATGCAGGGAATATACCCATTCCCTTCAAATTTACACATTTGCTACAGTGAGCAGTCAGTCCTGTATGTAGTTGATTAAACATAAGTTTAGAGGCATAATCATGTAGGTAGCTATTGGATTTCTGTGAAACAGAGTCTATGACTCTGTCTTACAGGGGTCTGTCTTTTCTAATATTATGTTACACCTTTTCAGATTTCTTTTATTGTTTGTTTGCCCAGTTGTGAAAGCTCTTAACCAACCTGTGTGCTTGAACCGTGCATACTTACTTGGAGTCCAAATTTGATTTTATCACTCATGCATAGTATTAAAACCAGAAAATTAAGTCAGAATTATCCTCCTGTTTACTTTACAGCAAGTCTGTGTGTGTGATGAGTAAACATACTGTGGGTGGCCTAGGGTAAAATAAAATTTAAGTGCTTGTTCGCAAGGGCAGCTTTCTTCACCTTCAATAGATAAACAACTAGCCATGGTTTAGCAGATTTTTCTAGTTGGTTTATTTGACATGAGAAAGAAATATTCCACAGATGAATGTAAAGCTTTCTGAGTCTTCTAGTGCTCAAAACATGTCTTATTTTTGATGTTTGGATTAAAGACTTTGCCACAGCCTATATCTCAGACCTCTGTAATTAAATTGGAAATAACAAAACCAAAATATATGTCCTTAACCATTCAGCCTTTATCTCAGGTAAGGATTACGCAATAAAATGACAGCAACTGAGAAAAAAAAAAAAACAACAAATCCTCATAGTATCACAAAGTAGAATTCTTTTTTAATTGTATCATTTGACCACCAGTTATGAACATTTCTAAAAATCTCTGATTTCAGCAGATGAATTGTGATGCTTTAATGCATGAGATAATGAAGAACTGGAGCTGTGACCAAGGTTATTTAATCTTATCTTTGCCCGTTCCTTGTTCACTAAGTGCTTATCTCTTTCACAAATAAACGAGGCTTGAGCTCATTATAGAATTTGCTATTCAAGACATCACCATTCCAGACATCACCATTCCCTGCACTATTTCTTGTCTGAGATGGCTTTTCTTCTTCTAGCACTGTCTGAGCAAGGATAATGTAAGTATCAAAGATTGACAACAGTTACACTTCTCCCTGGGTAAGGGGAGAAGTATTGGTTGTTGTTCATTGGTTTCAGCATTCTTGTTTGCTAACAAACAAATAGCATAGAAGTGTCTGATAATTCAGGTGGGCGACTTCAGCTTTATTTCAGAAATATCCTTCACAGTAGTAGCCACAGCATCCTTATCTACCTGTTTTAAAATGCCTCAGTTTATTGAGGGGTAGGAAAGTAAAGGAAGCAAAGTGCAAGGTCTTCTGGTTTACACTGTTAGTTCTCATTTGAGTTCTTTTATTTAAACACAGCTGGCCTGTCTTGGACTAGTAACCATCTGTGATCTGGCAGGCGAAACATGTAGTTGTGCTGCCAAAACCAGCAATGAATGTTTATGGAGTCAGGTAGAAACCTGAGGAACTCCTTGATATGGGATATTAGATTGGCTCATTCTCAGAGTCCTATGGAGTAACTTCTCCATGCAGGCTCTAGACCCAGATTATTAAATGGGTTGTAAACTATCGTGTTTACATATCAGTTTGTGCTGAGTGACTATGAGCTGCAGTCCATGAGCTATCTGGTTGCAGTTACTATGTAGGCAGGCTCTGAGGGTCATGCGCTTGCCTGTATCTGCTACAAAGGTAAGACTTCAGTGAGGACTCACTGTGCAAAGGGATTGCGTCTACTGCACTGCAGCCTGTAGAAAGACACTTTTTGTACAAATACAATCCACAAAGTCCAAATCACAAATGGGAAACAGGTTTTAGGTCATGTAGTTTCTCTTTTGATACGATTGGAGTATATAAACTTTGTAATCCTCAGTGATACTAAGTATGAGATCTGTGAACATATATGTTTCTATCAGTAAGATACTCTGATAGTCTAGTTTAATCTTCCCTGTCTTAAAATGTGTCCATTAGTTTTTGAATTACAAACTAACGGACTTTATCTTCATTTACTTCAAATGATTATGGACATATAAACACTACTTGACCACGTAATACTTACCATGGTTGTTGTAATGTTCTGTCAGCTTGCATTTTCTGCAGATCCCATCTTTTTCCCTCTTTTGCACATGCCATTTTGCATAATATCTATGGAGCAAAGTGAAAGGGAATTTCTGCCTTTAACAGCAAAGGACAGTAAAAGTTGTTCTGGTATTAATCATAGCTATAGGACCCTTAGCATTTTATTTTTTAACTTTAATCACCTGACTTTTCTTACATTCCTTCATGGCAATCATCTACAAAAATGTTTGACATCTAAAGCAAGGTTAAATTTTGGCTAAAGGAATTATTAGTTTGAGACAACAAGAAAGAAGAAAACTGGCATAAGAAAGTGTTATAAAAATAGTTTTTCTACTTTTCTCTTTGTGGGTCAAAGTCAAGAGAATTTCCAAACACTGATGTATTAAAAAGGTTTTGGGGGCTGAGAGTTACAAGGCTTGATTGTGGGTTTACCCAGACTTGTACCTATATACGGTAAAATCTTTTATGATTATAAAGGCAAGAAATGAACATTATCTTAATGGAGGTTCTTGTTTATGTCTGTCTGATCTTAGTAGCATGTATTTAAAACAGTATCTCTCTGGCATGAAAAAGCTTTTATTGTCTCACTGCTACAGGGAACGATGTTTTCCAAAAGCACAATTGTCAAAAGTATGCACGTTACGTTGTGCTATAAGTATTTTGAGGGGGAGTAGTAAATGATGCTGGTGGTAGAAGGATGGAAGTTTATTGCTGATTTGCCAACAGAAATGAGATGTGAACTTTGTGAACTAAAGGAACATAAGGCCACCTGACTGAAAATTTGAGTCTGGTTTTGTTTGTGGTTTTCTCCTTTTCCTATACCAAGAAATGCCCTATAGGCATTCCATATCTTTGCTTAGTTCTTTAAGTTCCTTAGAGAAAAAAATTAAGCTCATTGGTAAGATTCTCAGCTATACTATGTACTTACCTTACCCATGCTAAAGGAAGAATGCAAATTCTCACAATCTGTCACAGTGGTTAATGTTTCTTCTCTTCGTATATCCAAACTTACTGTGTTCATTTAAACAAGTCCTATCATATTATTACGTCAAATACTTTTAAAAGTACAACAATTGCTGTAGCACTTGTAAAGAAGTAGCATACTTTCTGATCTTCATTTAATATACTACTAAACTTGATTATTCCATGGTTAGGAAGATCAGTTTCACCTACATTTTACCCATTCATAAAATTACAAAGTATGTACCTCAGAACTGAATTCAGATTGCTGTGAGCTCCCAGATTCCTGCAACATACTCTGAGGTTTTCAGATGAAAAATGACACTCTTAAAAAGTCACTAGGTAATATTCCTGAGAAAATGCAAATGAGTACTTTTTTACCAATCATATACAAATAGACATTTATATGTGTGAAGATAAACTCTTTCCATTGCAAAGGAAGATTGATAACACAAACTGTTCTGTTCTTTGGAGCAGAAGCTTACTCTTCCTCTGAAAATTTTAATTAACAATGGTAACTGTTGAAATAAAACACAGGCCAGTGTAGCTTCTAAATACTTTTTGATATTGCTGCTTTCTTTTTAGAACTGAATTAAGAAACATGATGCAAGAGAACTAAAATGGGAATAGAGAAGGGAAGTAAAATGATCTGTCAAAAATCAGCTGTTTAGTAACTGGTAACAAAACAGATTTTTGAAGAAAATTCTGTCGAGTCTCAATAAAAAGAAGCAGTAAGGAATGCAATTATGGGTGAATTATAGTAATGCTAAATGAAAGGTAGGACACTTTGGACAAACAATAATAAAAAGCCACAGGTGTGCTTATTTTGGGGGGGTTGGTTTGTTGTTTTTTTTTGAGGTCATACAGGTTTCTTACACAACTCACATGAGAAGGATGAAGCAGAAGGTGTTTTTCTGTTTCCTTTTTATCCTTCAAAGAAAAAATGATATGTGACACTTTCTCTAGGTCTAGTTTTGTGGAAGCTGTCACTCAAGAGAACTAGTTCCTCCAGGAAAAAAGAGCTGTCTTGTTGTG
Organism: Ibidorhyncha struthersii; assembly: GCA_013398815.1. Lineage (NCBI taxonomy): Eukaryota > Metazoa > Chordata > Aves > Charadriiformes > Charadriidae > Ibidorhyncha > Ibidorhyncha struthersii. Next base: position 46,253 of record VZSZ01012051.1, read on the forward strand.
GAGTCTCCAAAAGCACTTGAGTAACTTAGGGCAGCAAATTGTTGGGAACTTTGATGTAGTTATAAAAAAAAAAAATTTGCATCAAAAAGTAGAAGCAATATTTAAACCAAGAACCTACCATCAAGACTCTTTCTCAAAGTTGTGAGTAGACACCTCTGTTTCTCACCAAATGCTTAATTTTCTTTCACTAGCTCCTTTTCAGGTCTTCTTACTAATATGTTACAGAAATCTTGACTGTTACTCACTTTCATGGTTGTGGTTTCACAATCAATTTAAAGTCATCTAAGACTGTGCTGCATCCAAAAGGGTTTGTGTGGCTCTTCCCTCTGTGCTCCTGTCTCTCTGATTGCACTTTTTCCCTTTTCTCAGCACTAGATATTATACAGGTCACTTCTCTGTTTAAATACCTGCAAAGGACCTAGTAGAAGAGGCTGAGAGTAAAAAGGGGGAAAAGAAATCCTTCATTAGCTTGGCTCAATTTTTCACTTTGAGAATAAAATGAAGACAGATTTTTTTTTTTTCCATACGGGTTTTATGGTTTATGGAGCTACTCTTCCTAACTTCAACTTTTAAAACTCTTGGCCCTCTTCTTTCGCTTCACATCCAGGCATGTTATTGGTATGATCTCCATTTCAGAGAATTTGGCCAAAATGGAAACACTGTTCAAAAGAGAGAGTGAACAAACAGATATTTGCCAGGATTGAATGGACAAGGAGCCTGGGCTAAGGAATAATATGTGTGCAGGAGGAGGGCCAGGGGTTAGGCAGAAGACCCATTCAACAATGCACTGAGTGACAAGGAGTAATCTGCATATTTATTAGACTTACAATATCCCTCTCTCCCCACACACCCCCTTCTCTACCACAGCAGTGGTAGAAAAGCTGTTTTCCAAGACAATTTCAAGGTACTTCAGTCCTGTCTCAGAAAGTATTAACTTTCTTCTTGAATTCCTGTTTATTTTCTACACAGCTTTAAGATGGAGTTTTGCTCTGCCACAATTTTTTGGGATCTTAAAAGGCCTGGCCAGTTCCACACTTCTTCACAACCCCCTTGGACTTACCACCTGGCCCTGTTAATACTTTATTTGTGCCAGCTGCTTCCCACTATGTTAGAGCCTGCAAGTATAACAAGCATTCATTTTTAAGATGCTGGTGATTTCAGGGCTGCAGGAAAGAAAGATCTATTACTCTTGCAGTAAACAGGTATTTTTAAAGGTCAGTTTGAATTAAAAACTCTTATTTTCCTCTTGTACCTCCCTACTATACCTCAACAATAGTAAATTCTCCAGTTCCACCTATGGCTCTCTCCAGGGATGGAAAAAAACATTTGGATTTTTTAATGGTGTTATGTTGTATTGGCCATAACCAATGCAACAAAGGAAAATGTTGCATGGAGGTGTGATACGACGTAGTGTCAGGCTTTATTTTTGCTTCTAATTATAATCTGCTTGCATGTATGTGCATAGACACATTTTTAATTTTGAAAACTGAATACATTTTTAATATTTCAGAGTTGTGTTTCCTATGTTATGACTGTGGTAGAATTTGCTCTGTTTGTTCCAAATCCTACACTGTGGATGGGTACCTATACCTCCTCTGCAGAGCTTCTATAAAACTCCTCCAGCTAAAGTATGAGTGCATGCTGAAAAATGACAGGAAAATGGCATCACATTAAGTTCAAAGAGCTTACAGATCAGGTATGAGTGTTTTGAAAGAAAACTTCCAAGTATCAGCCTTTCTAACTTAACTAGCCTTTTGGAAGTAAAAATGTTCAGTAGCTGTTTACCAATTTTGCAGAGTAAGTTTGTAGATCATTCTTGTAAATGATTCATGAGGGAAAAGTCAGTAAGATCATATTTTGCCTAGTTATATTCAGTGATGCAACAGCAAATTCTTTCTCCACCCAAAGTAGGTATGTCTGAAAAAATGGAATAGAAATTTGCATATAATTTTTTGTGTGCTGTTAAACAAGTACAATTTAAACGTACTTGCCTTGTAAATGCAATTGACTTGGATATGGTGATAAAATTATATATTTCATCAATATTTTGCTACTGTTGTCTCTACAAGGTAACAATTTGTTCTTCAATTTCCTCTGCTATTTATTTTGATCTTGAAATACAAGATGACTTGCAGCTGAACAACCACAACTCAGTGAAACTGTAGCCACTGCATCCCCACTATATTCATGTTCAATGACATATCTGAAAAAGCTGCTACTTCGTATTTTGAAATGTGTAATACAGAACAGAGCAATCACGTTACTGGGAGATGGCAGGAAGAAGAAGCTATTCCTTCCCAAGGAGAAGTACACATTCACTTCAAGGTTAGGTTTGGAACATTTTGAAAAGCACATTGTGGCCCCAGTTAGAATAACTGTACTAGGAGTGGCTATAAGAGGCTGGAGTTCATGAACTTAAATGCTTCCAGCTCAGTCCGTGTAAGAAGCCTGGAATGTGGTGATATCATAGGCAGTTCTGCCAAGTGACTTACAGAAATAACTTTTTATTGTTTGATGAATATTGTTTTCAGAAATCCTTTCATACTTTCTGACATTGCCTTTAGTCGTATTCAGCACAGAGAGCTCTCAAGACTTCATTTGTAGAATGTGCAGAAGCTGCCACCCCAGTACTGTTTCCTAAGCTCTAAGCTGGTATGCTTGATTTGCTGTCGTCCATTGCCTATGACTTTCAGTCTGAGTTTTTTTAAGATCTGGAAACAGAGGAAAACCAAGTAAATCTGACAACTGCCAGTAGTATAACTGAAGTGTAATCTTCAAAACCACCTTCTATTTTAAATACTGGGTTTTAATGGTCCCTAAAGACATACCTCTTACCTGTGGGGTGTTTTGGTGCTAGGTGGTTCTTGCTGGATTCCTTAGAACCTATCTGCTTTCTTTTGGCAAGTGACTGTATATGTCACAGTCACTAATCTTGTTAAACTTTGAAAAAGAAAATTAGACTCTCATTTTAAATGTACCACCATTTTTTCCCTGGTACATCTTTCTCCTGCATTCCCTGAATATGTTTAAATATCTACAGGGTTTTTTTAATATTTTCAGTCACACTGATGCTTCATTTCTCTTTTACAGCAAGCTAGCCAACAACTGTGATTTGGATCATGTTGTGAGGTAACCTGAAACCAGAAGTCTGTGTACTGCCAGCAGTGCTTCAGTAATAAAGGTCAGTGTAGCTACCTGCCCAAATGTACTTATCTTCCTGAGCTGAGTTTGCAGGCCCTAAACAGGTTTATTCTGCCTGCGCCACTGCCTCCACCCTAAGCAAATGCAAAGGGTGCTTGGGATGAGCAGTTAGCATGGAACAGACAAAACTAGGCTAAAAGGTCAGTTGCCTGATACACTGGGGCTAAGCTCCTGGTACCATTACTCATCTTGTCTCTCTGTACATCTCAGTCATGCTCCACTGACTCATACTAGCATACCTAAACCATCTGAAGATATTGTTACAGTTCTTTGTTCTTTTTACTTTAACCACCACATTTTCTATAAAATGTGGTAGAAGAACACAACCTTTCCTGGTGCATGCAATCTGTATTTCATTTCGAAAGTATGTTTTTCAGGCTAAGAACTGAGCTTGGTTTTTCAAGAACCTAACTTTTCAGGGCACTTGCACGTAGAGAAAACACTCAGAAGCACTCATCTGTAATCATGCCAGGTGCTGTGAGATTTCTGAAAATCTGAGTTTTGGTTATCACTAGTGTGAGTTCTTCTGAAAATCCATCTTGAACCCAGATGCCGCATGAACAGATAACCCAACAATTAACATCTTATTTTTATGGTTAGAATTATATGGATGAAATTAATGAAACGCAATACTGACCTGAATTTTCCTTGTGTACCCGTCTAGACTTAGCCCAAAAACTTTCCACTGCATAGAAGTAGCTACACCCACTGCACTTCGTAGAATAAGCCACAGACATTGAAATGCTCCTCATGGTGCTGTGTTCATAGTGAACTAGTCAGGCATGTCTAACAGAAATAGGAGAAAGAAGCACTGGAGATCGTAGAAATAAATGTTCCTGCAAGATTTCCAGCCTAGCCCAGACAAAATGTCTTCCCCTGTATGAGACTGATTATTGGTTGCAATGATATTTTAAATTTAGTGATTATTTTTACATGGTTAGAATCTTTCAAAGTAGGGAAAAAACCTTTTAAGCACAAAAAGTGCTGCCTGATAGAACCTGTGTATTTCATTGTTGCTTTTTATAAGAAATGGCAAAGCACTTATGGGAAAAAAATCTCTCACTTGCAAATAAAATACTCTAGTACTACCTTGGATGTAAAGAAAATTTTCTTTTTTATTTGCCACAGATGTTGTTAAATTTTAGCCAACTTGGAATTTTATGGACAGCAAAAAGCTTTCTTTTTTTCTTTTTCTAACATGGTACTAGTTAAATCAACCCTGGCAAAGATAAAGCAAAACATTGACACACAAGGTTGGAATGAACATGTTCAGTCCCTTCTCATGCAAAACCCAGCAGAAACCCCAAAAGAGTTATTTTTAGCTTTTGTTTTCTCCCAGGATAGATAAATGGAATCAGCTGTCACAGAGACATGATTCACCAGCATGAAAAAGAAACTGATAAAATCCAGAACAAGCAAACAAAAGCAGAAAAGGGTTTCAGGGAAAAGGGAGAAATGGATTTATTTTTAGTTTGAGTCCATAGGTTTTGCAGAGGTAGGATTCCTCTTTCTCCCACCTGAAAGTGGGAACAAGTGGGAAGTGGGAACTCCCCCTCAAAGTTGAACAACTTTTAGACTAATAAGCAATAGGCAGGAGCAAGCTCTGTTTATGCCAGTAGAACTCTGAAATGTACCAGAACCCTCATTATTTCTTTCTCTTAGCCCTTGCAAACATAAATTAGGGCACAGCAGCTTTTCAAACGTTTCTGTCAATGATTTAATATTTTCTAATATGACTGCAGAAAATTTTTTCCTTCTTTGCATCAGCAATCAAAATGTTACAGTTTGGGTACCTTTCCAGTAACTTGTGTTTCTTATAAGGCAGAAAGGACATTAGGCTGGTGACCAATAGTTACATAACTCATTTTTTTCTGTATCTTAAAGATATGCAGCTCTGATGGTACATTTTGAGTTTAGTACAGATGGTTGGTATTAAAAACAGAGATACTGCATGAGTCTTGAACCAGAAGCTATTAAAAAACAATGATGTGCAGTGTTAACTTCTCTTTAAAGTACAAATCCCTCCAGCTCCCATATTTCACCAGACATTCAACCACCATCACTACTAGTTTCTGTATACTGTAGTTTGGTGTGTCTGTGTGCAAGCTCAAATTGTAGCTTTGTTTTGAAGTTCAAGTGTGTGCATATTTCTTATTTATTCCTTTTTTTTTTTTGGGGTAGGATTTTTCTTGTGTTTGGGTATCATGAATTTCAAGTGAACTCAAGCACTTTAAGGTATTTGCATGCAACTTTGCAGAATATATTGTTGTCTGAAGATTTGTAAAGCTTTCATGGCAAAACTGTATGTAAGTTAATTCCAAATCTGCTGCCTTTGTGTGAAAGCACAGTGTTCCCAGACAAGTTTTCCATGTCAGGTTTTGCAGAAGTTGTCCATTTTGCAGTATTATGTGGCTGAGAGACAAATGCCTTTTCCTTTTTCCTCTCTGTTCCCCTCCCCCCCACCACCCACCATCCCCATTTTCCCCGTTTTCCTCTTTTTCTTACTTGAAAGTAGCAATATGAAATTGGTGCTGGTGTGTGATAAAGCGTAGCCCTCTGTGGACAGGAGTCTCACAGGAAAGCCATTTTGAGTACTTCTCTGAGGGAGAGGCTACAGTACTTTATGAACTGGGGGAACAGGAGAGATTCCTCCAGACAATGCAGAGAGGTAAGGAGCATGTGTGTGGAGAAGGCAATTTGACTCTGGGGACCCACAATGGTAACAATTCTAGGCATAACTTCCTTGCATTTTCTTCAGAAAGAGTAGACTGAATTTCCCAGCAAAAATAGTCAGTAACTGGCTACTGGTCTATTCAACAAGCAGGGAGCCAAACAATAAGTGAAGTAAATTTGTGCTCTGTATTTAGTAATCATAGAAACTGTAGGCATTTGAAGGCTAAGAAGTGTTCATATCAAAGGAGAATCTTCCTCCCTGAAGACTATATTGTTGGAATTTGAACATGTTTTCCTGATAGACTTTATGTAGTGATTGTGTGCCTTATTATATACTGTAAAACTGTCAGTGCTGTTGTGCTTCCTAAATATTAGGCGCCGGTTTAATGAGAGTTTATGTGTGTACATGTTTCAGGACTCTGTGGGTGGTAAGCGCAGCATCTGCAAATTTATGTTGTGTGATCCTTGTAATAAACGAACAGCTTGTTTTCTCTCAAGGAAGTGACACTGAATTAACTGTAACTTTACAAACAAAAAAAAGGGAACAAATTAGGGAGTTGCTTGTGGGAATCAGAATACTACAGGAGTGTTGTGTGTAGAATCTCTATTTCTGGTTTCTTATTAGTGACAAATAAGTATATGGAAGTTTATTTTATGCATTTATTTTACCTGTTGAAATTATCTGGTTGTGAGGGTTTTGTCTTTAAAGCTCATGTGAATTTTGGGAAAAAAATATACTATTTCAGAAACTTGAGAATTTTCACAGTGAAGCTCTGTGTTCAGTGAGTGTGTAGGTAGGGAAAAGAGACATAACCAGGATGGTGTGTCTTAGGCAGGGTGCAAGCATAGTCTTCCTAATGTCATAAAACTGGGTATACTAAATATGAATAATCTACTGATCCTTTATCCTCTCTCAATATTGATAAGGTTTACACACCATAGAGTAGAAAAAAATGGAATAAATCTTTTAGAGACAGATTGATGAAAGAAGAGCTCTGTTAACGCGGTAAATTGACTGTCATTATGATTTCAAATATATTAGTTATTCCTATATGTGAGTCTTGATTTCTTATAAACTGTTTTGTCTTTTCCTTACCCATGGCTTCATGTATTAAATGTGATTTGATGGGTCTGTCTTCAGCTAGTTGGAGCTGTAGAGTGTTAACAACTGATATGTGACAGAGACCTGAGTTCATGCTTACTGCTGTGGCTGGAAGATATTGTCTTCTTGGGAATATCCCTATGGGAGGATAGTTTTATACTGAGGCCATTTCTTCCTCTCTCCCTCCATGAAAGTATCTGTTAAAGATCCCTTGGGTTGTTTTTTTTTTCTTTCTTGAGCATGAACTTGGTAGCCTGGTCTATAAAAGCTTTAAAAATGGGTCTTGTGTATCACCAATGGGATCATATGAATAGATTATTCAGAGCATTTCTTTTTATTTATGTAGCATTTTTAGTAAGCATGTAGTAGCATATTTAAGAATTCTATTAAAAACAGACTGTGAAAGGAGTTCTGTGATATTCAGATGCCATTCTGTGTACAGTCAGCCTATGTATTAATCTTCATATCAACTTTGTTAAGTAAGGAAAATTTCTATTGAAGACTTGTAACAAATCCTATTCTACGATTTGCTGAGGATCGAGAAAAGTATGGTACAGCACAATGTGTACACTGCAAGAAGCCTATGTCAGAAGATTTTGAGATTCTCTGTGATCTACATGTGACTAAATCTTTGGTCTGTATCAGCTATCTTTTCGTTTTACATTGACACTCATTTCTGACATAGTGTGACAGTGTCTTTACTTACGTGAAATGATGACGCTTTCAGTTTTGGTTTTGTGAGTTGAATTCTAGAAAGTTTTCCTATTCTTTTCCTCTCTGCAAATGAAAATATTTTCCAGAATTTAATGCTTTTTCTCCCCATTTCTTGTAACTTGATTGTTGCAGTTTATTTAAAATTGGTCCCTGAAATGTCTTTTTAGCAGTAGATGGATGTACCCTGTGACCAGAAGACTGTTATAAAAAAATAGCTGTTCCATTTATAAATATGCATATTCTGACTTGAATACAAAGCAGTAAAAAAGCAGACTGAAATCTGTCTTGCAATCTAGTCCACTTATCTTCCATGCTGTCCATGAAATCCTTTTTCAATAAGATGAGCACGTTAAAGTTCTCCTTGCACTGCTACTGTAATTTAAAAACATAAAAAGTCCTACTACAGATTGTCACAGTTCTTGCAAGATAACAAATACCATATGAGTTTCCATTCTGCTCAGGTGAATAAAACAGATCAAGTTTAAGGCAGAACTTTAAGGCATAAAGTAGATCACAAGTTGTTATATAATAGTCCTAGTAATTAAACTTTGAGCTTATTATTTTTTAAAACCATAAATGATAACCGTTTGACAGGCTCATGATAATATTTATTTAAAAATCTATGAAGGCAGTGATACTCAAAGGGTTTTATTTCTCCGGTGATCATACCAACTAAAACCCCTTGTTGGTAAGAAACTTTCTATCATGTAGATCACATCTGCTGCCACAAATCAGAAAGACTTTTCTGAAATAAGAAGAGAAGACAAAATAAACACAGGAAATTGCTGTTTTTTCAAGAAAGCTTCAAAAAGAAGCTGCATTATGTCACCACAGAAACTGAGAGTGAAATTAGCAGGCTGAATATGTTTGTTTTAGTGACTTTTCACTTCCTTCAGTAATTAGAACTGTTATAATATTACTCCGTAAACCAACTCATTTTGTGGGACACAGTTCTATACAAAGTGATAGCCTCTAGCAGAAAAAAAAAAAAAAAGGGGGGAGGAAGGAAAGATTTTTATCCTAGAGTTTACATTTTCTGTATTTTTCTTGATCACAGTAGTGAAGTGACAGTGTCAGAGAAGTATGCAAGAAAAACACGACCCAAATTTTTCTTTCCTTTTTCTAAAGGACTTATAGATCAGAATGTATGCCTTTGGAGGGAATGATATAGTATGCCTTCTGTACCTGATAGGTTCACCTGCACACACTTATAAAATCTGTATACTGATTCACACAATAGATCACTCAAGTGCTCTATACAGGCCATTGCATTTCATCTTCAGGAAATGTCTTCACTGGAAAGTTAACTTGTATTTTCACCTTGGATTTATTCTTAACATGCCCTACTCTGTGTAGGTAGTGGGTAAATAACTCTCTTCATCCATCTACATTTCAATTTGCTTTTCTACTTTCTTCTCTATTATGGTAATGTGGATACAGATATTGCATTTAAAATTCAACAAGCAATAAAAGCAATATAGGACATGGTGTTGAGTATTATCTTTTTATAGACCTGTTGCAGCTAGCAAATACTGCCATAAAAAGTTCTCATGGCCAAACACAAGCTTGTTTTACTGGCTTGATTCCTAAAGGTTAGTAGGGAAAAATCATGCTAATTTCCTTTTCTATCCAGAGCACAAAAAAGGCTGCACAGTTCCTGCATTCTGTTCCTGACTTTGACACCGATTTGTTGCTTAGCCTGAGCTTTCTGTTTACTCGAAGGTGAGGGCAGCATGAAAAGAGTCTGTAATGGAAGAGTAATGAAAGTGTTTTGAGATCTATTGGTGAAAAAAACAGAAAAGTTGTGCAAAAAAAAAAATAGTTGCTGTTTTAGTAGATCTCAAAACACTTTAACAGAAGAGCCTGCTGAAGGTATTTCCATTTTGCAGGTGGAATCTGGTGCACAAAGAGAGGATATGTCCTGTATAACTCACCCAGTAGAAGGACTGGAAACAGAATGCTGTCCTTCTGGCAGCTGAGAGAGGCTCAGAGAGGCTGTGATACAGGGCCATATTCAGTCACCATGCACAGTTTCCCTTGTGTTCATTCTTTCTACTTTTCTCCCACCTCTGAGGAGACAGCCATTCAGCACTGAAAAAAAAATCGTAAGGGAGTTTCCTTCCTTTCTATTTTTCACGAGTAAACCTGTATCTTTTCCTTTTGCTTGTAAATCAATCTAAAACTGCTGGCAATAAAAGTAACTAGACTCATACATCCTAGAATCTCAGGGTGATTTGAGTTGGAAGGGACCATTAAAAGGCCATCTAGACCAACCCCCGTGCAATAAGCAGGGACATCTTCAACTAGGTGAGGTCGCTCAGAGCCCCATCCAACCTGACCTCAAATGTTTCCAGGGATGGGGCCTCTACCACCTTTCTGGGTAACCTGTTCTGGTGTTTCATCACTCTCATAGTAAAAAACATTTTCCTTATATCTGGTCTGAATCTACCGTCTTTCAGTTTGAAACCATTACTCCTTGTCCTACTGCAACAGGCCCTACTAAAGTCTGTCCCCAGTCATTTACATATTATCTTGGTCCCTACTTGTCCTACATTGTCCAAGTAATGTTCTTACTAGAGAGGGTCGTACCAGCTTATGAAGAGCAATTATTTTCTTGTCACATGGCCCTTCAGACTCCTTAAGTAGTCTTGGGGGAAATGTGAAATTAATTTATAAAAACAATGGACCAGGATTCTCTGAAGATGCTGCAGTGATGTAGAATGCTTGTTTTTGCTGTCCACACCATTTACTTTTTTTTCCCCTTTTGTTTTCTGTGATGAAATCTGCCAATACTCCTACAAATGTAAGAAGCACAAACAGTACTTCCAAATACTTCAAAGAGAATACTGCTGTGGTGCTACAGCATTGTGGTACTGGCCCTCTGCCAAAAAAGTGGCCCTGTTGCACACAGTTCAGCTGCATTGTAGGCCTACCTGTTTTTCCTGTTGCTTACCTAGCCTCTCCATGTCAACAGCAGGGAGGAGGAGTGCAGATGCAGATGCAAGGCCAGCAAGAATCTGTCACATCTGGGAAGGGGCTGTACTGGGCATGAGGGTAGATAGGTGGTACCGCACTGAGTGCATTTTGCACTACAGCAATCTCCAAACAGTAAAGCATTCTGGAACCTATTCTGGTTTCTTGGCAATAGAAAGTGTGCGGACAAGTGGGATTAACTGGAAAAAGGTTTGCCCCATCTTCAAGTTTTTGAAAGTCCTACATGCTCCTTTTCCAAATGTGCAAGAAGATCTATGGTACTCGGTAATATTGTAGTACTTTTTTTTAGTGGAACTGTGAAATATTTCATACACCGCAGCATAAGCTTCTCCAGAAATTTACAATCAGAATTCAGGTTAAGTATCATGATCCACTCAAATCACCAGTGTTGATGAATGCACAGTGCTGCCAGCTTTCCAACACACAGTGCTGTGAACGTACGGTGGAAGAACAGGCAGCAATAGAATCAGTAATATGTCCTGGATCTACAGTTAGGCAACAGGAGGGAAGTCTTTGTACAGCCCGTAGATTGTCTCTTAAGAAGTGATCTTTGAGATGGAGCCCTGGTACGTATGCACCCTGGGTACAGAGCAACACCACAATGTCCCATTTAAACTGTGACCCAAGTAGCCTGATGCAGGTGGTTGTGCTGTGGACATGGATTATACTGTTTCTGTGCAAGAGAGCCATGAGGGATCTTATTTCTGATACATGAGATGCACTCAGCCTGAACACAGGCCAGAGTGTTCCATCTTTAATTATTGCAGAGGAGTTGCTTGCTGTTATATATTCAATGGTCCAAAAATCTGTCCCAGATTCTCAACTGGTGTAAATTAATACACCTCTGTTAATTTTGGGAGTGCTGCATTAATTTACACAGGCTGGTCCAGCATGTGAATGAGTGACTGCTTATATCCACAGCACTCTGTTAGCAGTAGCAGTGGTTGCTGCTGCTTTTTTTTTCCCTTGCTTTGCTCAAGGGAGCAATATTTTAGACATGTGTGTACTAATGCAGTTTATATGATAATAAATATGGAAGAAAATCACTATGGTAAAAAAAAACTAATTGAATTTGATCAGAAAATAGCTGAGTTTCATTTCATTTCTAGAGAGAGAGTCTCTGGTGCAAAATTTGGGAAGAAAATTAGCCTTCTTATATGTTTTCCATTTAGTTCTGAGTTTGAGAGTATAGTTGCTAGTACAACTATAGTGTCTTAATTATTTTTAAGTTTTCAGAGTAATAATTGACATTTGGAAACATTGTGATTTTACATTTTTACAGAAAATGGAAAACATTCTGGGGATGGGAAGCAGAATGAATCCCCTGTAATCCAAGGGGAAATGGTGAGAGACCTGCTTCAGCACCTGGAGGCACACAAATCTATGGGCCCAGATGGGATCCCCCCGAGGGTACTGAGGGAGCTGGCGGAAGTGCTCACCAGGCCAGTTTGCATCATTTATGAGCAGTCCTGGCTGACCGGGGAGGTCCCAGCTGACTGGAGGTTGGCAAATGTGACATCCACAAGAAGGGCCGGAAGGAGGACCCGGGGAACTATAGGCCGGTCAGTCTGACCTCAGTGCCTGGGAAGGTCATGGAGCAGATCATCCTCAGTGCCATCACACGGCACATGCGGGAGAACAGGGTGATCAGGCCCAGTCAGCATGGGTTTGTGAAAGGCAGGTCCTGCCTGACAAACCTGATCTCCTTCTGTGATAAGGTGACCCGTTTAGTGGATGAGAGATGAGTGGATGTTGTCTACCTGGATTTTAGTAAAGCTTTTGACACCAAAAAAAGAGAAACTGTCTGCTCATGGCCTGGACAGGTGTACTCTTCGCTGGGTAAAAAACTGGCTGGATGGCCGTGCCCAGAGAGTGGTGGTGAATGGAGTTAAATCCAGTTGGCGTCCGGTCACAAGTGGTGTTCCCCAGGG
>VZSZ01012051.1:59048-147807 GCA_013398815.1 Ibidorhyncha struthersii
TACTCGGCACTGGTGAGACCCCACCTCGAGTACTGTGTTCACTTTTGGGCCCCTCACTACAAGAAAGACGTGGAGGTGCTGGAGTGTGTCCAGAGAAGGGCAACGAAGCTTGTGAGGGGTCTGGGGGACAAGTCTTATGAGGAACAACTGAGGGAACTGGGGCTGTTTAGCCTGGAGAAGAGGAGGCTGAGGGGAGACCTTATCACTCTCTACAAGTACCTGAAAGGAGGTTGTAGAGAGATAGGGTTGACCTCTTCTCCCTAGTGACAAGTGATAGGACGAGAGGAAATGGGTTCAAGTTAAGCCAGGCGAGGTTTAGGTTGGATATTAGGAAAAATTTTTCACTGAAAGGGTTATCCAACATTGGAATAGGCTGCCCAGGGAGGTGGTGGATTCGCCATCCCTGGAGGTGTTTAAAAAAAGGGTAGACGTGGTACTTGGGGGCATGGTTTAGAAGTGTTTTTTTTCCAGTTAGGTTAATGGTTGGACTCGATGATCTTAAAGATCCCTTCCAACCTTAACGATTCTATGATTCTATGAGTGTATTACATTTGACTACCAGAATAATTTATACATATTGTATAATTTTTTGTAAGGGTGAACAGTGAGACAGGGAGGATAAGATCATAATGTTTATACAGTAAGTCAACTAAAGAAAAAAAGAAACACAAAAAAAAACAGCCATTTGAGCAAAGACCACCCTGCTGAACAACAAATATCCACACTGTCTGTTCTTTGAAGTCAGACACTTAATGCCTTTTATGTCAACAGAAATCTGAAGAACTGAACAAGAAAGGTTAAATTGCACATTGGTCATGGTATAGTCCAGTATACATGGCAAATGAACAAAAACATGCAGAAATGTTTTCAAGCTTTTTTTTCTGAAGGAAACGCTTTTGCTGAGTTGGCTGCATGAGCAGACATTCTTAGCAAGGGCAGTCTGCAACTTAATGCTTCCTTTTTCATTTTTGATTTAATGTCAGAGAAACTGATCCCCAGTGCTAAAGGGTCAGGAACTATTCACAGGCTAATGTATAAATCTGTGTGAGTAAGGGAGGCACAGATTTTCTTAAATCTGTTAAGTAAAAAGCAGTGGAAGACCCAGAGGTAGAGCTGTCCTTTCCTGAAATGAAGCCGTTGTCATTCTCCTACACTTTTAGAGTCATCAGTACTGTTTGCGTTCAAAATACAGGCTGATGTAGCCATTATTTGTCCATATTCTTTGCTTAAAATGCAAGCTTTGTTGTCTTGACAAGAGTAACACAGGATGTTAGCGATGCTACTGGATGACATATAGCAAATGACAGAATTCTAAATAGGAAAATAAACCCAGAAAATTAGATGGCTGAGATTTTAAATTTTCTATCTTGCAGCCTGTCTACATGTCTTCTAGATACAATTTTGAAAGCATATATTTCAGAGAGGAAGGGGGAAGTACCATAGTTAGTTTTTCCTGTAAATTAAACCAAATTGATGAAATTATGAAACAAGTTCAAAATGCAGAATTTTTATGATTTACAATGGATATAAAAAGACGTAGCATTTACATTCCTAATGATTTTTTTAAAGCAATTACTGTTTGTCCACTCAGAGAAATTATGTTTTCATATGCTTTGTTCATGCATAAAGCAGAGCTGGAAATAAAATTAGTTTCTTTCTGAAATGTGTTTATATGTTTAATGCCTATTTTGTTGGCAATGAAATTTTGTGCTTTAAGAATTCAGTTTTTAATAAAAGAGACATAGCATGCAGCCGGTATAAGGTGTGTAGTTAAAGCTTGCATTAGTTTTTCTCAACCTATCACCAACAATCATTAATGAAGAGAAATGGAATATACTTGATAACTGAATAAGTTTTTGCAAATGCACATATTTATGACGCACGCATGTGACTGCAAGCATTTAGAATTTGATAGTGTTTAACAACTTAACCAAGCTGTCTCTTGCTTTTGAAAAGAACCTAAACAATATATTTGTGCCAAAATTAAGGTATCAGTTTCAGTATTTGTGTTGAATCAGATCCATTTGTTAAATGTCAGCTCAGCAGTTATTGACAAGAGAATCATCATGGGACCCACTTTCTGGGACACAAAGCATCATCCTTAAAGTATTAAACAACATCTGGCAGTGACCTGTGCTTTGTAAACCATATTTTTGAAATCAGCTTAACATATTTTGTCTAAACAAACAAAAAAATTAACATGCAGAGGAAAGAAAAACATTCCAGCTGCAGATAAAAGTAATTGCTGAAGTACTGTCAGGAGAGACTGAGTAATTGCAGAAGTGTGATTGAGCAGAGGCAGCAAGTATTTTGTATTTTAACATCAGAAAAGAAAACAGAATGTCTTTAATATGGTACTATTGTTAAAAAAAGGTTCAGTTAACAAGTATATTGTACACAGAGAAGTGTTATGTTTGTTAGAATGTGTATGGAAGGAACTGAGTATAATTAGACTAATAGGAGGTTTTGGCTCTGGTTCCACTCTGTTTCAAAGCCTCAGCTGTTCTTGAATCCTTAATAAGTTAAGGAATGAGTACAGCAGAGGAGAGAGCAGGCAGAATCTGTTGTAGCAGCTTGCCCACACCAGTTTGCCAAAATCTAAATAGCCCTTTAAAAAAGGGCTTATTTTTTGCTGATTACATCATTCCTGCCACTGTCGACATGCAACAAGCCTCGGCTTGCCTAAAGAAGAAGAAAAAGCCCTTCTAAAATTGACATTGAACATGTTTAAAACACATACAAGGACTACTATAAATGTAAGATATTTATACCCTCTTTCCATGCTATGAGTTTTCATTCAAGGATTTTTTTTTCTTAAGAATTTTGACTTTGTAAATCTTTGAACAATGCGTTTTAAACATCCGACTTGATCTCTGTGATTTTGTTAGGGCTGCCTTAGCTTAGACATTGGACTGTTTTGATACCAGTGGCCACAACCTGCCTTTTTTCCATTGCAGTTAATTTTGAGCTAACTGAAAATGTCTGTATAAAAACAGGAAAGCCACAGGTGTTTCTGGAGGTGATCTTAATGCATGCTTTCCATAGTACCATGCTAATCTTATCTCCTTTTTACTTCTGATTTCTTATTTCTTCTTATATGAAGTTTTATGAAGAAGTTGCTTATGAGTGTATTTTTGAACATGCATATTAGTTTTCATTTTAAGCATCATCACCAGCTGTGAATTGTGCAATGAATAATTAATGTTGAGTGGTGACCTTGAACCTCATAAAGGTGATTAGTAAGACAATGCATCTGGGAGAACAGCTTTAAGACTATGCTTGTAAAAGAATATCAAAACAGCTTAACACAGTAGGGAAAAGCTCCCTGGAGCCCTTTTAAAACAAATTGCCTGCAAATACTTCTAAAAAGAACAACTCCGCAGTGGAAAAAAAGCATGTACAGAAATCCTAAGAAGTTCAGAAAATCAAACAGCCTTAATTGTAACAGAGACATTTGCAGTTAAACACTGCATAACATTATATAGAGGGTATGGTCACCCAGAATAGACCATATTTGTCTTCTTTCTAGTTCAAACTGTTAGGGCACAATTGTTTTCCAGTTCACTGGATTCTAAACTCATTCATAAACAGGGACAGTGCATGGCTTCACTGATACTTCAACGCAGAAAATATTTGCCCTTGTTTCCTGTTGCAGACTGTTGACAAACTGCTTATAAACCCAGGCAAAACTCAGTGTTATTATTGCACACTGGCAAAGCCTAAATATGATGGAAATTTCAGAAATAATTATTTTTTCTGAAAAAAATGAATGTGCAATTTTGAGAAATGAAATTTTTATTATTATTATTTTTGCACATTCACTAAATGGCATTCATTGCTGTTAGTTCTCATGCTGTGTCCTGTGACTTGGAGAGGAATGAGTCCTTTCCTCAAAGCTCAGATTGTCTGAAAGGACTTGGCAGTTATAAAAGATAGGAGAAAGAAAGCACTATCTCTTTGAAAAGTGAGAGGTACATAGTTCAAAGTCTGAGATGCAAAGGTATTAAGGAGCTTGCCTGAGATTATGAAGGAGCTGTGTGACAACAGGTCTGAATTTACCCAGAACTGAAGGATTTAAGCTTCTGAATTAGAATAGCTAGGAGGGAATGTGTGCCAGTGTTACATGACAGAGGATGTCTCACTCCCTTAGTTGACCAGGAATACATCTGTCTGTGTGTGACAAAGCTGGACCAGTCTCAGACAAAATGGTTTTAATCACAAGATCAGTCCTTCATCTGAGTGTCTGTGCTGAGTGAGTGAATGGAGGGGTAATATTGGTTTTATGGTTGAATTTAATCTGTAATGTTATTTATGAAAACATGGCATGGTTCAGTTGTGACTTACAGCAGCTTTAAATCAAGCAAATCTACTCTTCATTTTGATTTTCTAAAACATGTTATAAGCCCTGAAATATAGACTACAAAATTCATACATTAACTTCGTTTTTCTTCACAGGTTGTTAAATCTGTTAATATTTAAAAGAATTAAGGAGCATCTTTTTGTTAAACGGTTTGATTTATTTCAAGAACTAAATTCCATTTTTTATTTGATTATTTTTGTTTTGAACATTTTAAAAGATTGTAAACAAATTTAAATACGAAAAAAGTCAACATATAAACAAAACATTCTGATTTATTTTTCCAGTTATGATTCACAACAGTTCTGGAGATTTTATTCCAATTTTGGATGATTTAGAAATAGAAATCTTGAAAAATTTCAGTTTGGAAAAACATCTGCTGCTCAACCTTAGCCTCTAAGGTATCTGGTTTTCTTTGTTAGAAAACTGGAAAAAAAAAAAACAAACCACCATACACCTTTACTGCAACCACAGTATGCCCAAATGTGGCCTGGGTTTGGCAAGCAGTTTGTCAGTGATAAGGATTCATTCCATGTCATCATTTAAAATTTGTAATATCATTTCTTTATTTTAAAAATCACTCAAAAAATAATTAAATAGAAAATGATACAAAATTTAGATTGAGATCAATCTAATTAAAATTATTTTTATACTGTAGTGTGTAACAGTATGGTGTTGAACCACTTTCAGGTAGACATCCTTATTTTTACTGAATTGGTCTCATGGAGATAAAAGCAGGTCGTATTCACTAAAACCACGTGAAACTGCACTGCAGCTCTAACAAATTTTAAAAATCTTTGTATGATTTTAAAACATACTGGGTAATTTTGCCAGTATAGAGAAAATTTCAGTGGTTCAATTTAATACACTCACTAGTCACATACAGCTATACTTTATAAATTAACATTTTTTTTAAGTTACTATGGATTATCCACAAATGGATTGAAAGTTTTTCGTGTGAGCTTTTTTTCCTATAAATAAAGTACTTTTAATCCTAATTTAAATACAAAGCATAAATAATTATGACTCCATCATCAAATCTAAACTGAGTTTTCAAACATTTTTAACTTTTGGATTGTTTTAATTTTATATTTCCAGGGCAAAGCCATTCAAAATTTTTTAACCAGTCTCTGAAACATATGAAGATTCAGTTTACCATATATTTGAATTAAATTACATTAAAGTAATTGATTGTAATTATGAATAGAAAAATCTATAGAAGGATTCACAAAGAATTGTGTCCTCTTATATAAATGATTTGTCTGTCTTTGTAGTGTGAAACTAGAAATGACCCTCGGATTTGTGCAAGTTGTGCTTGTACTTTTGTGCCTCATCTCTGGACAAAATCTGAGAAGTTTTCTAGGACTTAATCCTGTTGGCTTTCTGTGACACAACACAGGGAGTACAGGAAGTTGAACACTTGCACCTGTATGTTTGGCACATGCCAAACCCCCAAAGTCTTAATGTATTCTGGATATGTGACAAATAAATTGGTAATAGATAGGATGAAATCCCTATGTGCTGATCCAGTTTTGTTTTGAAGGCTTGAGTGAGGCTTAGAGGAGATTGGTGGCTCTCTTATCCCACATGGGTAAGTTTCATTCTGTTTGAATTTTAGCTGGCTTAGCTGAACACCTCCTTTTATTGTGTTGTGTTGTGGGGTTTTTTTCCTCCCTCAAATACTCTATTATCAGCCAAGAATAACTTGAGGCTGAATTCAGGACTGCTTTTTAATGCTTTCAAAACATTACGGGAATGTATCTGATGCTTTTTTATATTAGATTCTATTAATTTTTTTAAGGTACTTAGTAAAACCAAGAACTGGCTGAAAGCAACAGTGTGCTCATGCTGGAGTTGCACAGAACAAAGGTCCTGAACCCAAAAATGAAATGCTGGGCTACAGGAGAAGCTGCCTGGCAACTCTGGCTTCAGTCCTGTTGCCGTCGAGAAAGTTCATTGTGTGAATGTAGGCAAGTTTTGTTCCACTTCTATTGCCAAAAATCATAAATATCAGAGACATTTGGCTTTTCCTGCCCTGAGCTTTCTGTGTATTTACCAGAGCTCTTCATCTCTGTTTTCCTGTTATTTGACTCCTCTTCCATCACACGGGCTTTTTATGAATGAGAACATCTTCTTTGCATGTGTGAGAATGAGTAACAGTTTTATCTTGTAATTTATTTGGTGAAAATGTATGTATTTTTACATATATTTTTACTATTGCTTTTTCTTATGCATTAAGCAATATTTTATGGACATGTTTCAGGTGGAGTGAGAGAGAAAAGAGATCACGACTAGGCTAATATCTCAATTCTATCCTGGCACTTAGCCTTACAGTGTTCGCACAGAAGGCCATAGCATGGGCTGAGAAAAGAGTCTTGTTAGGCCACTCGTTGAGCTATAGTGACATTAAAGGATATTAATGGTCTTACAGATCTCATGATTAATATCTATTATCATGAAGTGGCAGACACAGAGGATTCCCCACATGAACTTTATGAAACTCAATACCTCTCCTTAGTAAGTTTATTAGGGGTGATTATGGGGAAGCTTTTACATTCAGTCTACAGCCCAGATAGGTCTGTGCATGATTCAAATTCTCCCTTGTGTGGTGCAATTTGATCACTGTGCTTTGCCACCAACTGTTTTGCCAGCTGGTAAAACACATTGTCCTGAAGGCTTTTAGCATCTTGGGTATCTACTGGTTGAAGTTGAAGTGTAGGAGAAATGTGTTACACTTTGCAGCCTGTTCTGAGCCCTCTGCATTACCTCGTGTCATACCAGTTCCTCATCTTTGTGGGATGGCCAAGCCCTGTGTGAAGAGCTTTATCTGATACCGTGAGTAGCCACACTCTAAAATGGCGAAAACCATTTTAAAATCTGATTGTATATTTTCCAAGGGATGTCAGTGCACGTTCTTCACCACATACCTTAGTGCAGTCAAACACCAAAATGTACTTGGAAAGTGGGAAAGCACGAATGCTTGCCTCCTCTTATCTAGTCCAGCAAGGTACTGCTCAAAACTCCATCCATTCTTTCATTCTTCAGTCCTTCAGCTTGAACCAGAAATCATCCTGGATATGTAGGGCTCGTATAAACAGATAGCTGCACTCCTGGGGAAAAGGTGTAGGAAACCTGACTGTAAAATTATTGAGCAAGGGACTAACCCAGGTATGTCAGACCATGAAATTTTAGAACCTTTCTTGTTCGACAGTGTGGTACAAGCATGGCCCCTTATAACAGTGTCTTCTTGTGAAAAATCTATTGAGAGCTGATACATGATCACATTGGTGGTTTTACACAGACCATTAAGCAACTATGAGATCACAGTAGCCTTGCACTGGAATAGTCTCCTATTTCAAT
The DNA here is from genome assembly GCA_013398815.1 of Ibidorhyncha struthersii. Classification (NCBI taxonomy): domain Eukaryota; kingdom Metazoa; phylum Chordata; class Aves; order Charadriiformes; family Charadriidae; genus Ibidorhyncha; species Ibidorhyncha struthersii. Next base: position 66,766 of record VZSZ01012051.1, read on the forward strand.
TATCACAGCTGCATGTTTATTCTAAAATATTCAGATTCTGAAAATTAAGCTGGCAGCTTAGGTCTACCACTTGACACCTTAGTGAAGTAGGAAATTCTGTACTTTTGGACTCTGTGTTGTGACTTGTGTTTTATTTTTTACATTAATTCATTGCCATCACAACTCATATGGGTTGTTTATGGTAGCTAGTTGTGTGACTTTGCTATAAGTTTTTCTTTGCTGTCTTGGAAAAGTCATCAGGGTTTGGTTTGGGATGAGTGACATGTCTGAGTCAATAGTATCTATTTATATTCTTGCATTATTTCCAAAGAGAAAGAAATGGAAATTAATATTTGAAAACTATTAGATAATAGCTGTACTATTTAATGTTATTATGAATGCAATCTTTCATAGCACATTGTTTTATTTACTGAGATAAGATAAAAATAAATATAATTTCATAGAAAGAAAAATTTCTTTAAAAAAGTATGCATCATATACTTCAGTAGTTATATCACAAAATTTATACAATTCTCAGATGAAAGATTATAAATTAGCCTTGTACAGTGATATTCTACAAAACTGGGCAGAACTGTGGGGTGTAAAAAATCACTTAAACTTAATGTGAACTCATTACAAGACTTGTGCAATTTAAAAACTGAAATAAAAGATGGCATGCTGGGTTTTTTTTTCTGTCCCCAGAATATAATTTTCCTCATAAATTATATTGCGAATTTAACAATATTGAAAAAAATCCACGTTTACTATTTATTCTGTCAGCATAAAGATTTCTTGCCTTTTTTATTCTTTACCTCTTATATGTTCAGCTTTCATCTCCAGTTAACTGTACTTTCCTTTTAAATATAATGGAAGTATATAATTTAGATTTATTTTATGGACAAATGTTTGCTTGTTTATAGCTTTATAGGGTAATTGCAAAGCAGTTTCTCAGAGGACTTTGTCATGGAGTTACAAGGAGGATCTAGGATACAGCGGTGATGATTTGCCAAGTAGACTTAGTATGTACTGTTGAATGCAGAGATAAAAATGCTCATCTTCGCTGAGAGGTAATGAAATGAACTTTCAGATGAAGATTGTTCTGACAAGGCAAATATTCAATGTATTGCTCTGCTGAAAGTCCCGATCTTTCGCCTCAGCAATCCAAAGCGCAGAGGTGACAGAGCAGTATCCAGGCAATGGGAAGTACTGAAACTACAGAACAGTTTTTGTACTCCGAATAAGAATGAAAGTTGATTCTTTTCACAGTCCAGCCCGATACATATGCTTGCAAAATAAATGAAGTGCTGGCCAGCTACAGATAGCTGGAAGACTTTCCAGAGGACTCCATTTACCAGGAGTATTGTAACTATCCAGACTATCAAAAGAGAGGTTTCCTATGACATTAAGTGTGACAGGGGAAACAGATTAATGTGTGGTTTTATTAGCAAAGATTATCTGATACTATATATTATGATATTATTGTTATTCTAAGAAATATTACCCACTATGGGAAAAATGTCAGAAGAGATTGGCAAGGAGTGTCTTGTGAGTATGAATGAACTTAACATGTGCCAGCCTCGGGTAGGTGGAATGTGCCACTTAACAAATTATTCTATTTTTAGCATCCTAACCTTCTTCATATGCTTTCAGTCAGGAGACGAGCCTTATTTATGTGAGGCGGCCAAAACAAGCTGCCAGTTGTGACCTTTCTATTAGCTTTCCATGGTTTTAGTTTGTAGACCAAATGCTGAAAAATCCTGCAGCAGCTGGCTGTGGAGTGCTGGCCCGTTTGCTGTAGCCATGGTGTGGAATTTCTCTGTGTTGAGTATATTTAGACAGCAGCACAGTTACAAATGTGTTGTAAAATTGGACGCCTGCCGGGGGAGGCTTGGGCCTCCTTGGTTTACTTACTAAGCCTATGTTTCAATGGAGAAGCAAATTTGATTTTTCTCCCCCCTCCCTCTCTTTTTCTTTCTCTTTTCCCTCCTCCCCCAGTGCTCCTTTGCTAAAGAGGCATCAGTGACTGGTGAGAAGAACTGACCAACTTGACCTCCTCTCCCACTGGTGGTCATGAGAATAATACAGGAGGAGGTCAAAGGTTAGCTTTTGAATACTCTTAGGAGCTAATTTATTACAAGGAGGGAGTTTCACATTGGCTGAATTATTTCCTTGAAGAGAAGACCACACTTGAGTTTGTTTATGCTTTGTGTTCATTGGGAGTTCTCTTTAGGAGCCTTTCTATGCACCTGTGTGGAGCACAATAACAGCTCCTTTCTGCAGAGTGGAATAGCCGGCAGCCGGAGGAAAAAAAATGGGCTAGTCTGGAGCAGAACCTGGAGGCTATGTGATTACAGAATGTAGTCTGGAGGGTTTTTTTCATTGTAACTCACCTCTCCTTCCCCCCCCCCCCCCCTTTTGCCCTGTTGCTGGATATTTTTTGGCTGGTGGAACACGGGGAAGCTGGGATGGGGGAGGAGGGAAGGAAAGGAGAGCACATTTGCACAAATATCTTGCTGAGAAATAAAGGCACAGATCTTTCAGGAAACAAGGATCTGGCTTACTTGGAAGCCAGTGACAGTAAAAGCTGCTTTTCTCTCAGTTATTGCTTCCATGTGCTGTTGGGATGCAAGAAAATGATATATTCTGCTTGCATTTCTAGATGTCTTAGCTGCCTAGAACACTGTGATACCTCGTGAGTTTGGAAATTATTTGCCTAGAGTTAAATGTCCTGGCTAAAATTAGTCTCTGCTGCTCAGCTACAGCCCAGCAACCTACTCTCTCAGTCATTCCTCCTGGTTTTGTACAGTGCCTAGTGATATCTCAACATCACTTACAGGCAGACAAGGCAGCTGTGGCTGGATATTCTACCGAGACTCCCATTTTTCAGAAAATCTTGACCTATTGCAGTGATTTTTCTTTTTACAAAACAACCCCTAGCCTTTGTTTGTAGTTTAGAGTATGTCTGTTGTGTGTTAGGAGATGCTGTACATTAGGCTTTCTGTGCACTAAAATCTTTAACTTTGCCTGAATGTTCTACTGGTTTAAATTTGTCCAGATTTTTGGTGAAAAACTCTGAAAGTCAAATTTATGTAAACAAAGCAACTTTCTTTTGAATGCAGTGGGACTAGGAGGCTGAAACTGCTCAGCACTGGAACCAGGGTTTGTTGGGGGAGTTTTACGTATTCCACATTTCCAAGCAACTAGACTAGGCAAGGCTCAAGCTTTAAATGTGGTCATTAGCTTTGTCTGTGCAGGCAAGGGGGTTGAAGCCACTTTGGGAGGCTAGAGAAGGGATTATGTAGTTCCTAGAGCTGTAGTCAAATTTAAGAAAAGCAGACTTTCTGCCCACAACATTTCTCCCTCCCTCTGTAATTTACATTTTGTCTTAAATATTAAGACATTTGCCTGTTACAGTTTTGGAGGGAGATTTACAGCCATTTAGCAGATATTGCTGGTGAACATTCGTACCTGTCAGGTTATGTGATAAAAAGCTCATCTCCACATGAAGAGATACAATGGCAGGCAGGGGCACCCCTACAACAGAGGAAGGAGCCCCCGGCCTGTGCTCTCCTCATGCTGCCCCAGGGGAGTGTCAGCCCCATGGTCCAGCATGATCCATCAAGATGAGTCAATGGGAACATTTCTCCAGCTAACCTCACAGATTGAGGTTGTCACTGGCTGGGGGTGTGGGACTCATGATGGGGTTGCAGGGGAAGAGCATCATGGGATTGTACAATATTTACTGTAGGATCTTCAGTAGAGGAGATGAAGGTGGAGAAAGGGAGAGCTCAAGGTGGTTTGGGAAGGAGGAAATGTGGAAAATAGAGGGAAAAGGAGAGAAAAGGGGCTGGTCACATGTTAACAGTTTATTGTCTGTACTTGTCTAGCCATGATCTGCCTGATCAGCACGGTCTGTCCTGTCTTCTTATTAAACCCCACTCGTTTTTGAGGGACTATTTAGTCAGCCTGCAAGTGTGTGTATAGAGGTCAGACCATGAGTCACAGGGGCTGTACATCTGTGGAGCCTGCAACTGGTGTGAACGTGGGTTTGCAGGTCAGTGAGTGATCTCTAGCCAGTATGAAGCCACTGGTATGTATTAGCTTGGGAAGCCAGGTAGAGTCCAGAGGGTCTGTGAGTTGGCAACTGTAGAGATCTAGCCATTTATGAGAGAGACCACAGGACTTGAGGGTCAAGTGAGTGTATGCATATGTGCCTCTGTGAGTGAGACAACTGGAGATGTGAGGGACCAAGGACCTATTACTGAGTAGACTGAATGTCGAACACCAGTTACTGAAGGAATCTATAGTGTGTTTCTCTATGCATCTCTTGGTGTGTGCAAGGGTGACCTCTGCCAGCAGCTGGAGTGGGCTGTGGGCCTCAAGGGCTTTTATGTCCAGGCCAGCTATTGGAGAGATCCATATTGTATACATCCTTATATATTTTCCTGTAACGGACCTTCATCCTGATCAGCTAGTGAGAGGAACAAGATAAGGATATTGGTGCTGTTTGAATGAGTGCTGAGTGTTTCTGTCTGCATTGATCTGTGTGGTTGGCCATGTGTATATGTATATATTTGTTGTATATATGTGGGTGCCTGCCTACTAGGAATACAATTCTACCAGTTGGACCTGCTGGCATGGAGCTGCAGCAGCCTTGCCTGTCTCAGGCTTCTGGATTCAGCAACTGGGGAGTTTGTTTAATATCACCTGAAGAGGGAGTAAATTGCACTGCTGGGCGCAGACAATAGTAAAAAGTCTTAGGCAGAACTTTATCACAGTCTGAGCTGTGATGATAAAACCAGAGGCCATAGTGGTGAAACTGAAAGGAAATAAGTACATTTTTCTGTAGATCTGGAGAGAAGAAAAAAAAAGACATTTTTCTATGCTCTTTGAACATGTGGAGCCAGTGATGAGTCCCACAGACTTCAGAAGACAAGCATCATCCTAGCAAAGGGGTGTACCCAGTGGTGGTCTAGTGACAGAAGTTTGATCTCATTTCCGCCAGTGCATCTGATCAGCATCCTGAGCCAAATTGTTTTCATTCTAGCTACATTGCCCTGTGAAATAGGAAGACATCTGAGAAATGATGCTGTCTGTGCTTAATGGGAGGTTGTAACTGAGCATGTGCTAACCATTGCTCTGGCTGTGCTCATTCCACATTGTAACACTTTGGCCTGCCCTTTGTTCTCCCTCTTTTGTCCTTCAATTTATAAGATCTGCAGGCCAGAAACTGTTGTCTCTTCCACTTGGACTGTGTCCACATCTCTTACAGCAGTATAAATGATAGTATCTATCTGCCAGCTGAGACTACTGGAGTGTAAAAGGGAGAATTGGAACTGCATTGTTGTTGTGGGCAGCAGCCTGTTTCCAACATCCAAGCCTGTATTAAAAGTGTAGCTCTGCTTTATTAAGTATTTTCTCTGCTGTTCCACATGCTGATGGTTTCGCTATGCAAAGTGTTGTCTTTTGTGTGCATACAGAACAATCATCACTGGTTTGTTGGGGTTCATAAACACATTGATAAACATAATCAATGTAAGCAAAGCTGAGCTGTTCTAAGTGCGAACTGGCGTTAAGCAAACAGGTTCTATGGAGTACCCACATCACTGCTGTTGAGGAGCTGGGGCTTGGCATAGCTTAAGGTTTTGACTTCAGGATAACATCTCTGTTGGATTGGATGAAGTTTACTACATGACAAACTTGCTTCCATTTTCTTCATAGAGGAAGGAATTTTTATGCCGATTGAATTCAACAGCCAAAATAATACCATGATAACAGATTATGTTGATATATAAATTTTGTTGAGTGAAGTAACACTTTCATTACTGCTTACACTAAGTGGAGAGTGGCCTGTTTCAAAGTGTTCAGTTGTAGGAGGTAAAATGGTATCTGAAGTTTCAGCTGCTTCCTCAGAGACTTGTTAAACAAGGATCCTACAGTGTTCTCCAATATTTCTTTTCTGATCAGCAAGGACACATATACAAATATACTCCCTGCATTTGATTTCCCTAGAGATACAAAGCGCAGGCTCAGTAAACCCAAAAGTGTGAAATTAAATTGGTTGCAATTTATATAAGTGTTTAATATATAAAAGCTCTAGTTCTATACAGAACTAAATCTGGTTTCTAATTTAATTAACTAACGAGCAAATAATTATATATATCAACAAGCCTGTTAAGGTAGGAATGAGGTTGGAATGGCACACTTTGCTGTGCTCTCTTTTCCGCTGTCCCTGCTCTGCTGACCACCAAAGTAAAAATAAATTAGGGGATTTTTTTTCACTATAATATCTGTCATCCCTTATTACATTTTGTAATTTGTAAATAGTTCATCTGATTAACTGTGAATTATTTTTTAGGTTTTAATATTTATGAATAAGAAATATTTCCCATTGACCTCCCTCCTTGTCTCTGCAAGTAGCAGGACAAGATGTCATATATCCACGTTATTTTGTTATGAAGCTATAAATCTTTATTGGCCTTTTGTTGATGTAGTTTAGGAGGACCCAAATTAAAATGCAGTTTTTACATACCATTTTAATGTTTTGAAGAATGTTGTAATTGGAAAGTCCTGTCAGTCTAACTCATTTATGCTTCAGTAAATTGTTGTATCTTCATTCCCAGGCCTCAGCTACCCATTGTGAGACTGATATTCGTGTCCTACTGTATGGTGAAAAGTGGGACTTATGACAGAAACAGAATTATTTCATTAAAATTGGTAAAGGCTACTGACTTGCCATAATACCTACTGACAGTAAGGGATTTTGGAGGTTGGACATGGGTGTCCAATAAAGAGGGTTTCTAAAGAGAAATGTTCTTGGATTTATTAAAACAATAACTTTATAGGTCTGGAGCAGGCTCCTTGCAATGTGGTATAAAGCATGAGATGCAGAAGTCTGGAAAGAGATATTATCGTTTTCTTTTTTCTTTTTCTCTTTTTTTTTTTTGTACAGGTTATTCATCTTGGAATCATTTAGCATTAAAGTACTCTACTGTATGTTGCACACAGATGTGGTTTAATGCACAAACTGAATCTTGCTCTTTTCTTCAATGTTTCAGAACTATATTTTATAGTTTTTGGCAGTCTGTACCTAGAAGTTTCAAAATTGTTCTATAAGCAGTATCTTGTGGTCATAAGTTATCACAACTATTTTAGGTTTGTAAAAACCCTACATAAATCTCCATGTAAGTGCAACAATAAAAAGTGCAAATGTGTTTACTAGTAGTGTTTCTTGGGTCACCATTGCTCTGAGTTGTCTGTAACAGTACCCTAAAAACTACAACTGGAAATCTATCTTATTACCTATTTGTTAACTGCCATCATAACACACTGCAGCAGTAAAATCACTAAGCTTTGCTGTTTATTGCCCTTTTGATATGTGGCAACATAAGTGGACCACAGGCACTCTAAGATAAAGCAGGAGGAGGCTTTTTTCAATATTAATAGTGCAGATGTCAGATCTTTGCCTCCTTCGAGCCAACAAACCAAATTTGATTGTTGTGGGCTTTCTGGAAGTTGACTTCATGCAGCCTCTGAGTTCCTTATTTACTGGTGGAGAGAGCATTGCTCAGCACATGGCTGGCATCACTCTCACTCATTTTGGAAGAATATCTAAATGACTGAACTGTTATTGGAAACATCCCTGCAAGTTCAGCGGTACTATGTGCTTTATGAACTTACAGGAAAACATGGTTCTTGCTTCAAAGAGCTTATAATGAGGTTCAAAATGAGGCCCGCCACATCAAAAGAGAGGTATAGCATAGGAGGGAAGGAAGACAGAAGGAACTGAGGTGCTTTTGTCCAGTGGGACATAGGAGAATCAAGCCTTTAGTTCCTAGCTGGTTTAAGTAGCTCAGTTTAAGAGTTTTAATTGTGGTTGCTCCACCCAGTCCCTCTTTCCATGTGTGTGCCCCAGTTTGCAACAGAAGTTGATCTGAATCCAAAATGCGCTCTGCTTTCCTTAACAGAACCATGACCCAGTTACATTAGCATCTGAACAGGTGCAGAGCACTAGGCTCTGCTGGTGAAGGAAGGCTTTAAAGCAAGAAAGCAGCAGGATAAGACTGCTGGTGTGCACCTGAACTACTGCTGCAATTACATTTCATATTGTAGCTGCAAATAAGTTTATGATGATGACGACAATAATAAATATCTCCCCACATGCGTTTTTTCACACAGTTCTCTAGTCACCTGTTAACTTTACATAAATATTATATTGTGAGGAGTATGGCAAGGTTTACCCAAAGGATTCTCATTTTCCACTTAGTCAAACAAAATGTAACATGTTCTTCAGTTAATGATGGTGTCAGGATGTCCTTGCAATAAATGGACTAGGATCTGCAGAGTAGGTAGGCAAGATGATAGGCAGGATATGCTGCAGAAATGGGTGAATCTTTAATGTATCTTGGCTTTTAAGTTTGGTAAGAAATAAAGAAAGCAGACTGACGCGAAGGGAAAGAGAACTTTGGATGACTGAAAATGGTGCAATAGGATTGTTGGTTGGAAAAATGTCTATGTGTGGGCTTGTTGGGGTAGTTTTTTTTTCCGAACAAGGAATATTATTCTATATGAATGTGGGAAACGGAGTTTCAAGTTCCTCTACCATAGTCAGCAAGGCATGCAGCTAAACCTGGATCTCCCATTACATACTTAGTAAATGACATAGCATATAATGTATTAGAGTGGACACGTTCTGGTCTTTGTCAGAGATTTCTTCCTGAGGCTGAGAAACTTCCCATTTTGCAACAGCTGTGAACATACCCGTAGAGATTTTTAGTTTTAGCTAATGATGGTTTCTCACAAAACCATTGCAAAACATTTTTTTGAAGCTCTATTGCACAGGTGGTGTTTGTGGAGAATAGGTCAGTATATATATATACTATGGATGCATCTCAGAATAGAAAGAATTGGTGCATCATCCTACGCAGCTCAGAGTAACTATTTCTTTTCCTTGATCTCTAAAATTGGAGGCTGCACATCCTAGAATAAATGACATAGTTAGAAATTGGCGTAAAGAAAAATTCACTGAGACACAGATCAAAATCATCCCAGTTGTCCGTTTTGTTCTACTGTTGACAGTAGGCATCCCTGTTGCTCTATGATCCCAACACCCTCGTATTTCTTATTCCTTGAACTTTGCATGCTCAAAGCCTCACACTGTCAGTGGCCGGCTAAAACCTGTTTCAGAACAACTGAGCCTGCTCCTAATGGATTTACTGTGTCCCCACTGGCAGATGATCTTTCATCCTTGTCTGTGTGTCTGTGCTTCTGAAACTGCAGTTGCTGCAATACTGTTTAGCAAAAGCAGGTCTGGAACAGAGCTATTCAGATAGCACAAAAAACCCCAATCTCTTGTGTAAACAGTTCACTCTCTGCTGAAATAGTTTGCAAGCAATGTATATTGCAGGTACTTCTCTGCTCATGTGTTTCTAATGAAGAGAATTACTCAATGTAGATAATTGTCTTGCGAAAAATAAAATAAAATTGCCAAACCTTCCAGCTAATACTAGCTAGTAGTTGTCTCTCACACAATTTGGTTTGAAGCAGGACCCAGGAGATAAAAACAGCCAGCAACTTGACTGCACAGACAGCTTCTGTTCATGTGTTGAAGTGAAAGCTCTGGCTGTCCTTTACCTCTGTCCTGCCCAGTTCTAAGCTTGGCCGTTCATTGTGAGAGTTTGTGGGATAAGTTCAGCCATTGCCATATAATAGTGTCACAAACGCTCACCAGGTCACTTTACAGACTGTATGGAAGGGCTAAGGAGAGAAGAAAACCTCACCCTTCCATTCTCTTGTCTCGTGCACCACTGACTGACGCTTTTCATTCCCCAGTATAGCAGGCAGATGCATTCCCTGCTTTCCACTACTTCTCTAAGACAGAAAGAAAAATTATATCTGGGAGTGGCTGGCAAGAAGAAAAAAAGTAGTCTGGAGTATGTTTAAAGTAGAAATTTAAACCAATAGGCACCTCAAAATATGTAGAGGGCGCTTAGACACCAAAAGAGTATGTGCTGCATTGAACTTCTCTTTTTTTAGTTTGTGTCTGTGGCATTCTGTAAACTGCCTTGCATTTTATATTTAAAATTACTAAACAAGTGTTTACACCTTCAAGTGAAGGTGTATATCTGATCAAGTGAAAATCCTCTTTTTTTATGTTGCATAAACTCCAGACAGGATGCAAATGGTGTTTCTAGGGTTTGTTTGCATTTGGGGAGGGTGGAGGGTGGTTTTTGTTGTTTTTACAAGAAGAAAGCTGCTCAAAGAAATATGTAAGGTAACATGCTTTCTTGAACTCTCAAAATGGCAATAATAGTTGAATAGTATTTTAAGATTAAATCCAACACACACTGTATACAAAATATTCCATTCTTTCCTAGGTATCTAAAATTGTTATGACTGGAAATGTAAATTATTCCTTTGATAAAATATTTAAAAGTAGACGAGTTTGTGCATTTGGATACATAAAGCCAAAACTGAGCTCTAGTATTAATACTTGGCCTAAGATTTCCTGACAACTGCCTGCAGTACCTCAACATCCCAATATGAAAATCAAAACTTCTTTTCCCTTTCTTCTCTTAAATTTAGGCTTCAAAACCTGGCTTGATCAAAATAGAGGTATCTTGGCTTTCTTATTTTTTTCTTTTGTATTTATTTAAGCCAGATTTTCAGATGTGATCACCATCCAGCACTAAGAAATTTGTTGTTTTCTGACCACTAGACATTGAAGTGTTATCCAAAGTGTTATCTCCAGTTACCTGTGCTGCATTTGTTGTTGTTGTTTGTCATCTTTTTTGTAAACCTCTCTTTGAATATGCCTGCATAATTCGAGATGGTATATGGAGCGATCCCTAGAGTGAAGAGGGATTCAATTCTTACTCTTATTTTCATTTTTTCAAATGTTTGTGGCTGTGCAAAATGTTTTAATTTAGGCTGAAGCTACCCATTTCTATTGCTCTGTGGAGGAAGCATTTTCCCAAAACTTAAGCCTGTTTAAATTTGTTTTTCTGGCCGAGAAAAATACTTTGCTATATTATACATACATAGAAATCATGGAAATACACATACATAGTATATTTTAAGTTGCTAGCTTTTTCTTTTTTTTTTTTTCTTTTTTTTTTTTTTTTTTTTTTTTTTTTTTCTGTTTATTCTGAATCTCTTTCACCCCTCAGGATTTTGGTGCTTTGGAAGGGTCATAATCCCAAGTCATACATCTTAAGAAAATCTGTTTTGATATGACTACATTATAGGGGTTTGATGAAAAGAGTTTGTGCATGTACACCAGCATTCCTTATACTTTTCCCCTCTTTGATCTTTGTCTTTGCAAAGATCACTCACCATTCCATTGATCCTGTGCATATAAGTGTAAGTAAGCTGAGTTGATTTTAATTTGTGTTTCTTGAGCTGACAGATATGGTCTGCAAGGTGAGAGTGGACTGCTTTTGTGCTCTGCAACCCATATGTATATATTCTAGTTACTAATGTTTATTTCATAGTTTTTCCAGAAGCTATAATAAGGATTTTGTTTAAATAAATATTCCATATTGGTGGCATGTGAAAGGACGAGAAAAAGGCATTAGTCTAATCTAGCTCTTATGTATCACGGTTGAACTGCGCCGATCATACTTTCACGGTTTCCCAAGGAAACGAAGCTTATGAGATCATCCTCTTTGTGTCCATTTTTTTGTCAGTTTCCTCTTCCCTTCCTCCCCCTCTTCCTCCCTCAGTCTTCACCATAACTTTTGAACCTACTGGCCAAGTTCAGTCACATTTGCTAAATATGAAATATATTAAATTCCTAGAGGTAATGTGAATACTGGCAGTCAGGTAGTGGAGAGAAACTCAAAGGAATTGCCCTCCAAGAAGGAAAAGGCTTACAGTGTAAATATGATCCTTGTTAGACTGAAGATAATCCACACAGCGACAGCTGTAAACAAAGACATAGTTTCATGAGTTCTACTGTTTGCAGATATGTTTGGGTTTAGAGTACTAAATGTTTTACTTAGCACCAAGATTAATCACAGAAGTGCTATTGTACGGGCAATTTATGGGAACATTTTGCAGTCAGACATTAATTTATTTTCTCTACTTATTTGCACACTTCCTGTGTATGTGACACCCAGCCAACTGGTGCATGCATACACACATTCTTCATCAGCCATTCAGGCTGAGGTCTGGGAGGTCAGCTCTCAACCATCTTTGCTTCCTTCTGTTTCTACTTATAAAAAACAATAAGGTGTATTGACATGAAAAGCAGATACTTTTTACAAAGCTGTGTGGTAGGATGTGCTGAAAAAGTGGAACAGTTTCACTGTGAATGCCTCCTTGGAATATAACTACGGTACTGAATGCTCCTGCAGTCCAAACCCATCTTCTGTGGATATAGTATGTTACTAGTATGCTACATTTTCCTCTTTTCTCTCAGATGGGAAGAAAACTTGCCTCTTCTCCTATGTAAGTCATTGATAATACTCCAGGTGATTCTGTGATGGCAAGCACAGGCCCTGGCTGAGGGTGAATTTTTTTCCCGCTTGCCAATATCCTGGGCTCTGGGCAGCAGTGGATGCATCCAGGGTGGCACCACTGCAGAGTGAAGTCACTCAAGCTGTATGCAGTAGCCATTTGCCCAGAGTTTTTGAATATCTTGCAACATGGGCTGCTAGATATCCAGAACTAATAAGGATGGTGATAGTATGTAAAGCAACGCAGGAGAAATTATAGACTTGAAGTAGGAAAAAAATTGGACAGATTTACATGGTTTTCAAAGGTCCATATTTAGGGTTATCTTCCCAGGTAGGATTAAACAATAACAACAACTCTATGTATGTACACACACACACGAGTAGATGCGCATATATAATATTTTTTATTTTAATGAAAAAGCTACACAGAATACTCTAATTGTCACTGTCCAGTGTTAAAGTTTTCTCTTTTCTCATGTTGTCTGTACATCACCAAACTGCAATAAAAAGGCCTGGCTATGCGGTCATGACTCACTAGCAACTATGCAGTCTGTTTTTTAGCTCAGAGTTAAAGGAGGGGTTTTATGCACACAGCTCTACTTTTTGATATGTAATATTTCAGGTCTTATTCCCACTGACAGTCTGGAGCAGACAGGGGTCATGACTTAACTTGTCCATGAAGTAAACATAACACTATTGGTGCTATAAAGATAAGTAATATTCGTTACAAAGACCACATTAAAGTCATGTACTCGAAGAGGCAAGTGTTTGGAAACCAAGGCATGCCAGATTTATAATTGTCTTTGTGATCTTAATTCAGTCCCTACACACATAAGCATAATAATCAGAGCTGGTTGATAGTTCAGTAACAAATGATTTTATGCTGTAGGATGCATTAAATATTTTAGAATTCTGTAGCAACATATTTAATGAAACACAAAATACCTTAGCAAAAAGTAAAAAAAAAAATCTCTTTTCCTGTCGAAGTGGTACTATTTTTTTCAGTAAGCTGCTTATTTCAAACTGGTAGCAGTTAGGAATGCATTCTTTAATTGGCTACAGTTTCATGAATGTGTATGGAGTAGATGGACAAGAAAGCTGTTTGCATATTCAGCTTCTGTAGTTCTCTCATTCAGGGTGGGATTTGGTTACCCAAACGTAGGTATCTGTTGTCATTTGAGACACTAAGGTATCCCACCTGGCTCCCTGCTATTTCTGAAGGGTGCAAGTCCCTAACTGATCTTTTCTCCTGCCTGTAAGCCCTGTGCAAACATTTCATATGCTTTACAGTGCCTCAAAAGGCACTAATGCTTATGCATAAAGAGTTAACTGAATTTGTAAGCTGGAAAATATTTTTAAAATAGAGTTCTATGTGTAATAATGGCAATATGCAAATTTTCTCACATTAGTGTTAATCCAAATAAGAACAGATCACTTGTATATCAGATGTCAACATCTTTAAGTTGTCTAGCACTGCAAAATTTTGTTAAATGGAACAAGATATGTGCAGCAGAAAGAGGAAAACATAGTACATAAATGTATGTAACTGGACTCTCTGCTCCTAGGGAGGTGTATGGGCTCATCCATAGTGAAATAATGTAGGGCAACATCCTTGTGAACACAACGGTGGCAGTACTGATATATACCAAAGGCATATCCAGCTTCTGTCTCCATCTGTGGTCAGCAGCAGATGCTTAGAGATGATCATAATCAAAATGGAATAAGTGCACTTTGCTTTGTACTTAAAAGCACTCACTAGGATTCTAAATCCTTCAGGAATATGTCTAGTTACTTTGAATTTATACAGTCACTTTTTAAATCACTACCCCATTTACTGACCCAAGGCCACTATCTATGTTGCAATCAAATATATAGGCATACCTGATTTACTAATGAACTTCTCAGGAGGATAACGGAATATTATTCACATTTCTGGTTTCAGCTTTTGGTTTTGGATCTACAAAGAATTCATAATAATTTGCCCAAAGACCTTTGGTACGGTATTTCTTGATTTACCATCAGACATGGAGCTAGTCTAATTTTTCAACTCTAAAAAAAATGCAGTGCTATTTTTGGCAAAAGGAGAAGTCTCCTTAAAAAGCTGTGAAAAGATTTCAAAGTGCTCTTTTCATGCTCTCTTTTTTTTTTTTTTTTTAACTATCTCTTCTCACTATTTAATGCCCAAGCAATGGCGTAAAATCCTACCTCAAAATCTCTAGGTCTTAGATATATCAAAATACATTCCTTGGAGTGTTACTACATGAGTTGTATTTATTGCAGAGTGGTATCCAAACGCAGATTTTCTTGAAATCTGTGAATCATAATTATTAAGCTGTTGGATATAGGATGAATTGAGTTTGCATGTTTGTATTCTTCTCAGATCTGCCCTTCTAATTTGAAGGCAAGGATTTATAACATTATAGTACAAGCATATAACTTGCTTATCTGGTATTTGACAGATGAGAGTTTTACACCAGTTCATCACCTTCATTCTTCTGGGTAAGGTTCCTGTGAGGTCTGTTGTTCCTTGATCACTAAACTTTTTATTTTTGAAACCACCGGATTTTGGGAGTTGTCTAATCAGCAGATTGTAGATGAGTATAGCAGGCCACAGATGTTTGGGAGTTCTTCAGCTCATGAGCATCATGTTGGATTTGATTTCAAATCTCTGAAGTCATTAACGCGGCAGCACTAGCATGCAGCACTGAGGTTAAGGCATGGAAAACTCTTCATTAGTGGCTACAGACTTGTTTTCCCTGCAGAGACAGGTTGCGCTGAGCTAGTTAGTTACATGACCTTATCTCTTTGGCCTTCTGGTACATGTGTCTGTGTATGCTGCTCTGAAGCTGAGCTGCTAAACTCGTTAGTTCAGCTAATTAGTTACCAATACTTGAAATAGGTTCAACAGCAGAGAGAATATACAGGAGGTAATCTTCTTATTAGGTGTAAGATCATGTTATTACTCAATAAAATGTTTGTTTTGCAAACATGCCTGCCTCAGGTTGCTGAGAGAGAGAAAAAATTAGTTTGCGAAAATCAATGCCTCTAAAGAGGGACATAGATAATCCATGAAGTTCTTAAATGAGGTTTTATATGTACCCAGAGAGGGGAAAAAAAATCAACACAAAAACAGGAACATGAACCACGTAGAGGTTTCTGCAAAAGAAAGTATATAGGATGGGAATTCTGTGATGGGTAATTCAGCTGCCATTGTTATGTTGCCTTTCAGCAGATGGAGTTTTGCCTACTTCAGATGTTTTCACTTTAAAACCTTCCACCTAATGTGTCTCTTTTTCCCCATCCTCGTTGATATAAGAGAAACTAAAGGGTAGGAGAGCTCTCCATCTATTTTGGACTACTTTAGCCTTCATCATTTCTAGTAGATAAACTATCAACAAATGCAGTTCTATTTTAGCACTTGCTTAAACCCCCTGATTTTACACATCAGATCATACTGAGGTTTCTGGTAATCTTTTGAGTATTTGCTTATCATTATCAGAGTTAAAAACTACTCTTGGACTACAGTTTGTACTGACGTTTCAGCCTTATTTTGCACTCCCTTGACGTTCTGAGCAATAAAGACCTCCTTATAGGTACAATTGCACAGTATCTTCTTTCCCACTTACTCTGAATGAACTACAGGTTCATGTAAATGCCATTTTTTCATAGTCAGGTAGTAGCTTTTTTTGCCCCCAGACCAGATTCCATAGAGAGGTTTTTTGGTTTTGTTTGTTTGTTTGTTGTTTCTTGAGATATCATGGCTTTGAATTGTTGATGTTTTCCATGCCTTTCTGAAATAAGATACTGTATGCATTAAGTGACAGAATAAAAAATATGATGTTTTGAAACTTTGCTCTTTTCTAACACAGCATATCAGTATTTGCTTCTATGTGTTCAGGATTTACACTGACATTTTCCATCATCTAAATGACGTTCCAATGTTTTCCTTAATTCTTGCCATAAAGTATAAGGCCTTTGATAAAGTAGAGGCTTTCTGCATACTTCTCAGATGACTGGCATACATTTTGCTCTTAAACAGTATTCTATTATTTTAAATGTTAATGTTTGTCTCAAAGGATTTCTGACTTTCAGACCTATCCTCAGTGTGGGTGAGGGGCAACAGAAAGTATAGATATACACATAACAACTGAGAAGAGGAAAGGTTTGGGGGGGGCAAGTATACAAGAAAAAGAGTGCTCCTTTTATGGTTTGTTGCCAAGACCAACATACAAGTTTTTTTGGTTAGTTTAGATTTTCCTGTTAAAAATTATTGACAAAAAATCAATGTGTATCTTTCCCCCTTAAATGTTAGGAAGAGTTTGCCTGAGCATGCCACAGTATTTAGTAATCAAATAGTCATTAATAATTATTCTTTTTTTGAATTCATGGAATTATGACCCAATAGATTTTATACAGATTTTGTTATTCATGTTTAGATGACTTCAAAATAAAATATTTAAATAATTAAAACACAATTTTAATTGAAAACAATTGGTTAAGACCTAAACATTTGGTAGGAAAATATTTTAACTAACATTAGTTGTTGTCCACAGGCATGAGTGTGTAACTTCCCTGGAAGGAAATCCAAGTAGGCAACTGTAGAGATGGCTCTTCCTCTTGCCCTTTCTTTTCCTTTCCTTTCTCCTTATTCCTTGTTGTTGAGGAACAAGATTCTTCAAAGCTGTTTAAATCCCAGATTGTGTAATTATGGAAGTTTGAACAAATTCAGGGCTGTGGCTAGATGATTCAGCTTTTGCTTCTGTGCTATCCAGCAGAGGTTGTTGCTCTGCACAGGAATGATAGGGGTGGAAGTAGGAGATATTAGGAAAGTTGAGTTTTGTGTCTGCTTTGTTAGGGAAGTGTTTGATTTTCAGATGTTCCTGGGTCTGTGCTACTTCTTGGACTCCTCATATCTTCATTACTGACTCCCAGTCTTCATTTAGTTAAGCAACAAATCTTAATGACTAGCTAAAATTTAAAAAGTTTTGTCACAACCAGAGCTGGTCAGGTGTGTGTCTGTGATCTCCTGGCTAGATGACTACAGTGCATTCTACAAACAGAAGATTTGGAGAGTGCAGCAAGAATACCTAAAAGCCATTTTCTGGTGGCTACCCAAGCCATCCACTGCTTGTGGGTACCTTGTTTTCTGTGCTGCTTTTGTTTTATAAATCCTTCTGCATCCTTGCAGAATTCCTGCATCTGAAAGGACAACCTCAAAAAAACAACAACAATAAAAAACCTCCCAGATAAAGTCTGGGCTGAGCTACACAAAGGTTGATAAGCCAAGTGGATTCTGCTGATAGTGTTTATGCTTATTTAGAGAGCAGGTAGTTCAAGTGACCAGTGACCATAGATTAACATATTATTTGCTTTCATCCAGAAAGCAGTATCTTGTCCTAATATTTAACATCAGCAGTTAGCAGAACTTGGATTCAGACATGTGAGCTTAGGATTGGCCTAACTCTGCTTCCATCTATGTATATTCAGTCAACATTTCTAAAATCCCTCCCTAATGCAGTATACTTATTTCTATAGCCTTAATTGAGGGCAGGGAAAGAGTTCATTTATATGGAGTACAAACACTATTGTAGTTGTGACTAAGAGACTACCCAAGGCAAACTTTACAAAGGAAGGGTAGTTTCTTTGCTTAGGCTAGCTCATACAATTAAAACACAGGGTGAGAAGTCCCCAAAACTTTCCGGTACAGCAACATCATCTGTTACCAGTATTTCTGTTGGTCAAATCCAAAGGTGAAATCTCTGTAAATCCCTGTCTTTTTTATATGGAATCAAATTGTGCATACTATTTTCATCCAACAGCTTGCAATACTTAATAGGTGAGCAGTAAGGAAAATACTTTTTTTTCCATTCAGCTGTCCCTTGGCTTCTTTCGAGTTTTGTTTTTATTCAACAGGAAGCAAATCAGGAACACGTAATTTTTTGTAAGTACAGCAGTGTTTCTCTGTATTGAGCAGTTAATCAAAACTTGTCTGAACGTAGTGACTTTTTTGGGGAACACACAGAGCATTTTACTCTTATAACTGGGAGGTGCATATCAGCTGGTTGTATTTGACTTCAGTGACAGTAAGAAGAAACAAAAAAGCCTCAATTGAATATTATGCTTGGACATTATTAAATAATTTTATAGTCCAGAAGTTTAATTAGTTAAAACCACTTTATAAAATGTTGGGTTTTTAATCTTATTTGTAGATTTATCTCTTCAGAGTTCCCTCCAGACTCTCTCCCAAACTCTCATAATGTCTTTGCCCAACCCTACCCTGACCAATATTTTGCAAATGACTCAAAATCAAACTCTGACCCAAACTCAGAAAACCCAGTCAATGTTGGTTGTTTAAATCTTAAAAGTTTCCATTTGAAAATTTTCAGCTGTGTGCAGATGGTTTCCAAAATGTCCAGAGGAGACTCTAGAAAAGTAAAATTCTTTTCCCTGATTTTGTGAACGTGTATACAGTTAGAAACAGAATTTATATTTAGTAGGCCTTTAAAATAAAAATAGCACATCTTCAACAAAGTTAAATCCTAGTACAGTATACATACTGGGCATTTGCTCTTCCTTACAGATCTGTGCCCACTAGGATACACTGTTTAATGTGTTTACAAAAGGGAAAACATTGCTAGCTGTGAAAGAGAAATGATGTCTCAAGAATTAGACAAATCACTGCATAATTTGCCTTCTGAAGGGGCAAAGGTAGCTTACACATTGCAAGAACAGATAAGCACCAGTGATCTATTTTTGCGCAAGCTCTATAGATGACCACAGCATGTGTATTAGAGAAAAGGAAAGGATGGGGTTGTGATTGGATATGTGGCTGCACTTCTCAGCTTTGCTACAGGCTTTCTTATATCAAGTCACCTAGAACTGTGCTGAGACTACATGGTATCTTACTTCAAGACCATGACCCACAGCTGCTGTGGGCTTGAATATTTTATATGGTCAATCAAAAGAAGTAATCAAGACCTTAGATTACTCCTTCTCATCAGGCACGTATGTGCTTTTGAGTCTGGATAGCATGCTGGGTTGATTATTGCTTTCCTATGTTTAAGCACACTGTAAGAGTCTATAAAAATTTGAATTAATATGTATAATATATTTGAACTTGTGTTATGATCTCATCATTCAGTGTGAACAGAGTTGCTGTAGGGTTTATTTTTGTCCTTTTCAACCATGCATATGTAGCAGGATTGGACAAGGCATGCTTTGATCTAGTTTGCATGCATATCAAACCACAGGCTTGGTCCAGAGGGCTTTTGTTTGTTTGCTTGATGGGGGGAGGCTTATTCTTTTAGATATCTGTGTACATTTTTTTGAAACACTGGAATCTTTATTTTTCTCTAACACAGCAAATAGAGAGACATTAAATCCCAACCTATGTATAAATTAGCATGGGTGTGAACCATCAAGACATTGGGCTTAGACCTATGTGGGGAATTATTTTGTAAACAAACTTGCAAAATTGAAAGGTAAATGCCACTGGGAAATTTCAAAATAAAATAATGTTATTTTGCCTCAGTTTTCCTGAAATGGAATATATGCCTGTGTGGTATTACTTTCTAAACATAGTTTCAAGCGTGATGCCATAGAGAATGTTCATAGACATTGTTCTGAAGTGATTTATCCTTTAAATCACGGCTGTCTTACTGCCTGTCTTCAGCTGATCCTAAAAGTATAAATGAACTCCAAGTCTTTGATCTGGAAGGTTCAAAACCCAAGGAGATTTTCAAGGGCTTTGAAGTTGAGCTCTAGAAGGGACAGTGCAAAGTGCACTTATTCTGTGGGGGGAGTGCTGTCATCGTACAACCAAGCCTTTGCCAGTGTAAATTCATCACAGTGTTTGATGTAGAATTATTACATTAGTATTCATTTTGATTTACAGTTAGAATACAGAAAAAAGGATCATCTTTTGCTGTTTAACTCCATTTGATAATTGAGATAAATATATATTCATTTTCTTTTGACAGAATTTTCCAGAATTAAAAAGAAATGTCTCCTAGTATCACCCTTTCCACCGTTAAACAAAGTTCTGAGAAACTGTTCAGAGAGTTTATTACTTCCATCAGCAGTTCTCACTAAAAGACAGCAGGCAAGAAAAATTGATGTAGACTTTAAAAAATGCCTCTTCCAAATTTAGAAAATGCCCTGTGCCTTTCAGTTGTGACCACAAAGGCAAAATCCTGCACCTGCAAATGTTGTGATTAAGGTTACAGAGGCTGTATGATTACATGGTGTTGCAGGGTGGCATTTTAGAGTCCAATGAGCAACTGATGCCTAAAATGACAATCAGAATTCTATGACTTTCTTTTGACATAAATTTCTGAATTAGAAATATGGGTTACAGCTCATGGAGATACAAAGTGACCGATGTGGTTGAGCACAGCTTCACCACTAAATCAGCAGGCACTGAAAGCACCTCTGGCTCTGAAACTACTATCAGAAACACAGAGTAGGATAGAAAATCACTAGGCGAGTTTCCCCAGATAACTTGATAAACACATTTTGGTTATTCTGTCAAAAACTTTGGTGTTTTAGTTTTTGATCTGTGCCTTTTAGGTTGCACTGTATGGTACCTCATTGATAAGAACATTTGATTGAAACCACTAAGCTCATATCTTTCATGACCTGAACCAGATTAAAACAGACGCTTTTGCAGATAAAAGGCTTGTAGGTTTATCTTTCTACTACCTACCCTGAAAGAGCTGCAAACTTCTTTCTGTAATTTCATGGTCCTTTTGTTGGAAATGAGTATCATGAGACTGGGGATAATGGCATGCTGTGACTGGCTGTTTCAATAAAGACAGGATTATGATGATGGGGCTTTTTTTTTTTTCCTCCCTCTCTCTGTCCTTGTCAATTGGTATGATAAATAAACAAAAGTCAGCTGGCCTGTTCATCTTGATATTTCAAGTTGATACTGCCTTTTTCTTGATCCTTGTTCATGAGTTAGCTATTCTCCAGCATTTGTAGCTGGGAAGTACTCATTTTATGAAAAACAAAGATTTTGTTCTCAGTTCATCAAACAATTAAAAAAATTGCCTAGACTAACCCAATGATCAATATTCCTTATTTTGGAACAATTTCCTGGTCTTTGCATGCAATTGTTTCCTGGGCTTTTATATTCTTCCTTTCAGAATTTCTGCTTGGTCACAGGTACATTATAGCCCAATGGGTTAAATGTAATCATTTAGTTCCTGTTGCATAAAGACTTGTATCGTAGCCACTATCTTCCTAGCCGATAAGCGGACTAGATCCTCAGCCTGCTCTTGTGTTACTGAACTTACGTGGAGCAATGGGTTGTCAGCCCTCATCAGAAAATATAAGTGGTTTTGGGAGTGTCTATGGTGCATATGGTCCCCTGTCATTTTGGGGAGACATGAAAGTCTATGAGGAAGAATAATATTTCACATCTGGTATTTCATTCCCTTTTTGCAGCTTTGCTTACCTGTCACACAGAGTGAGTGAACTTAAAGCTTATTGGCAACTGCCTTAACTGCAATTCCCTATACATCTTATGGCAACAATGCAATCAGTGTACCTAGATGTGATCTATGTAACCAGATTAATGAATTAGCTACTAGCCAATAGGTGCTTAAGAATGACGATTCTTAAAAAATATGAAGTCGTTGTTAGGACGCCTAAGAAACATGCTGACCCAGAGAGAGTGCAATCAATAATATTGCAGATTTAACCAGTTGTGTGCCTCATAGGTCTGTGGGATCCTCTGCCTGTAAGAAAAAGTATTTCTGCATTAGCATTTCAATTCAGTCTAGGAGTGCAATTTGAACTGCCCCCACTTACTGCACTTTAGTATGTATTGTACAACACAGTCTCACCATGCAAATGGATTTATTTTGATGAAGTTAAGCAAGAAGATGCATCCTAGCTGTGAACAGACCATTAGTCCACAAATCTAGACTAGATTTAGCCAGAGGTAATAACTCGACATACATATAGTACACATCAGTTCCCTAGCAGAAAATCTCATTACAGATCTAATCTTTTTTTGCTGCCGTACTTGCTAATGTAAATACAGCCAAACTATAGCAGGGTAGAATACTTTTCCTAACATATTCATCACTGGAAGTGATTAAATTTTCAGTTTAAACCATTTGTGGCCAGAAGTTTAGCTGAATGTTTCTAATGCTGAAGGAGAGCCTACAGAAATGTTCACCTCAGCATTTCTCAGGACATTAATGCTGCTTGGAACACAAACCAAGACATTGTGCCAGATGCAGAACATTGGTGTAAAAGTTTAAGTTCCTTCAAAAATATTGCTTGAGGCATAGTGTATTATTTTAGCAGTGGTTAGTTGAGCCTGGGAAAGGTCTGTCTGTGCTAATCCACGCACTTTGTGCCCTGAACGGTGTTGGATACTCTTTTTACATGGTTGATGACAGTCTAATGATCAGTGGTATCTCATGGATCGAAAGTTTGGTTTGCTTCAGTCCACCTGATTTTCTTCAAGTTTAATGATGTCTCATGGTTTATACTATATTCCTTCACCACTGCAACTAGACCTTTTAGTCTAATACTAGTTTTGATACGTAGCAAAAAATAGCTGTCTGAAAGTTGAGCCTCCTTGTGCTAGTTCAGTAACTAAGAAAAATGTAACTGTGAGAATATACATATAGAATGTTATTATCACATGTGATTGCTATGTGATATTTAATATATGATGCTTACACATATAGGTGCGTCTATTTCAAAATGAAGTTTACATGTCCTTTACATCACACTACAAGCCTTTTTTTTTCATTCTAAGTCAGATTTTGAGTTTCTAAACTTGATAACATTCCTAACAATAAGAGAGTTTACCAATAGGAAAATTATTTCCTGTTGGTCTGGAATGGTGGAAATACATCAAAGCAGACATCCATCATTTGTCATTGTGTCTTAGTGCAGATTATTCTGATGCAGGATGGAGGAAAATAGGGTTTAGGTCTCATTTTCTAGAGCACTGGCATAACCTAGACTTCCAGCTGCTATGCAGCTCTACAGTTTCTCTCTGGCTCCTCACAAACCAAGGAAGGGCTGCAGGCAGAGGGGATATGTAATCAGGCTGCACGTGGATGGTGAGCTATGCTGTCTCTTCCCCAGCCAGGTAGCTCCACACTGTGGGAACAGTCCCATATCATGAGATCTAACATAGGGATGCTTAAACCAGAGTGGATAGGAAAGGGCTCATCCCTCCCTGTGTTGCAACTCTTACCAATGCTATACCCAAATCCTAGATGCATTATGAATCTGCAGGGGTGCTGTTGGCACAAAAGGCTTTTATTCTGCATGATTCTAGGACCCATGGACTGGGTGTATAAGCTGGCTGCAGACATTTCCATGTTGGAAAGACAGACATGGAGGAAGAAAAGCCATAACTTTCCTGAAGATTAAAAAAAAAAAAAAAATTGTCACCTCTGTTATTCTCCTCCACTTTCTCTTTACCTATGTTTCTTTTTTGCATTATAAATTTTCCTGTATAATTCCATCTTTTAATTAATATTAGTATTTTTGTTACATTCTTTATAAAGATTTTGTTATCTGTCTTCTATATGTGTACTGGCCAAGAAGTAGCGATGCTTGTAATGTTAGATTTTATTCTCCCCAGCGTGTAGCAGTTGTGAGTAAAAGAAGTTAGAACTGTCTTTAAATCATAAGTAGATCACTACAGGTTCTCACTATGGTTTTAAGTAGATATACTGTAATCCTCTGCTAGATTATTCATTTGTCCTTCACGAGGAAAAGAAAAAAATTGAGAAATAAATAAATTTTATATTGTATCCAAGGAAGCTGCCTGGTGATTTGGGAATAAATGTAGCGAATTGGAGGGAAATTAGGTAAAGGGTTAAGTCTGCAGTTGTCTGATCTGTATGAAAATAGATAGAAAGTGGTGTGTTGATGGGGGTGGATTGTTGTGCAGTGTTTGCCTAACACGTACATCTTTGGTGTACTGTCGGTGTGTATTGGTAACCTATTTGTGATTATGAAAGCCTAAAAGGTGTATTAGAACATACAATGAAACCTTTGAGTATATTTCCTAAAGTTAATGGAAGTTTGTATGGCTGTTCTGTTCAGAGGCTGGTGTGTGTGTGTGAGCTGTATAGAAAAAGAAGGTAAGGGTTTGTAGAAATCAGTGTTCATGTTAAAGCAGGATTTTTCTTTTGGATTGCAAATGTTCTGTGCTTGCATATTAGCTTGCCAAAAGTTGAGTCCCAAAGGCTGGAAAGACTGTTACAACATTTAGTTTAGTGTAAAAGATAACCTTTAAAGCCACTGATCATATTTTCTGAATTAAATTGCCCGGAGTTTTCTGCATAGCAGTGATTAATGTGGTTTATTTTGCAATAACACTCAGCTATCTCAGCTAAAGATTGGGTGCAATTGCATTGGAACATTTCTTCCCTCTCCACTCCACTAGGATCTTTCCTGGATAGTGCCTGCATGTGGCGTTAATTATACTGATGTGAAGTAATGATAGTATTGACGTTGTCCTTAAAACACAGAGAATTATTTCTGAACTTGGCCATTTTTTCATACTTTGAGGCACAAATCACATCTACAGAGTTATAATCATGATTTCCATAAAATGTCCGTGTCTGCTAATTACCACCTCAGGACAGAGTTTAATTCTCAGTATCTTCCAGTAGAAATTTCAGTCATATTCCACAACTCTTTAGGTTTCGTATAACAGCAGGACAATCTGTGCAAATAAACAGACGCCTTGTAGATTCCTATTTGTGCATAGAATTATTCTCAATAAAGTGCTCCTGAATAAGCTCCCTTTGCAAGCACTCTTATTTTCAGCTTACTACTACTTTTATTCTGTGAGTGAATTCAGGAGAGCTTGACCATTTTACTGTAAAATTAGAAATAAATTGAAGTGCAAAACAGATTCTTCTATGCTAAACTTAGCATTCCTTAACAAGTGTATCTAACAATTTGACGTTTCACTCCTCACTCGGGCAATACACTACTGTTCTGGAATGTGAAAGCCTGAGTTAGATTTTTAATTTACTAGTTTAACTTGGAAGTCACTTTCCAACATGAAGCGTGGAAATGTTTCCATATGTAACTCACTAGCTTTTAGATATCAGTGAAACATTTTTCATTAAATTATATGAAAAAATCCAGAAAGGAGCAATTAAAACATTAGTATTATAATAAAAGACTTATTTTTCTAATCATTTCAATAGTAGTTGTACAACAATGTGTCATATAAGATTGTTGAAGTCAATTCCTGAAGGAAAAATAAATAAACTAAAGCCAACACAAACAAATAATTTTAGTATACTTTACTAAAGTAGTGGTTATGCAGAACCTTTTTTTCTTTCTTTTTTTTTTTTTTTTTAAAAGAATCTGCTCTCCATTAAACCAGAAACTCACTTTTCCTTGACTTTTAAAATCAGTGTTATTAAAAACTTGTTTTGAGAATATGATTTAGGTGTTTGTCCTGATTAGGTCCCAATTAAAAAATGTGATTTATGCATTTAAATGTTAGCCTTTTTTTCAGTTATGGTAAGAAAATATGTTTTCCTGAGTGGAGCTTTCTCATATGCTCAAATTATTTTCACAAACGGCCCACTAACGTACATGTGATTTAATACGTTCTTCTGTCTAAAGGTTGCACACACAGCCTCTTACATAGCAAAAACCTCTTCCAGTTCTTGAATCAGCTACTTGAAAAGGAAGTTGGGAAACACCAGGAAACTCTTTAAGTATTCCTTCTGAGATGATCTTTTTCCTCCCTCTCGCCCCCATCTGTGAGAGACTGGAACGTCAAATATTTGCCTCAAAGCTTGCTTGGCATCTCTGCAAGGTGCAAACGACTGTGTGCATCTCTGCAAGGCGCAAACGACCATGTATACAGTGTATCTTTGCAAGGTGCAAACAACCAGCAGCAGAAGACCATTCTTCTGCAAAACAGGCACCACCAAAACCGAGCCCTGTCTGAACCGGACTGGCAGCCCGCCAAGGTCTTTACCTGGTGTATAAAAAGACCATAGAAACAAGCTGCGGTGTGCACCCGCCACCGAAGAATTGAAGACTGAGGACCAACAAGATGTCACTGGATCCATGGTGGTGACTATCCTTTGCTTATCTTTCTGAATGCTTGCTTGGTTTCCTTCTAATATTTCCTGTCTTTCCTATCACTCCATTCCTCTGTACCTGTTCAATAAAAACGGCCCAATTGGCGGCATTTGACCTCATTTGCATCTCAGTCTCACTCTTGGGATCGTTATGAACCTCCCCCGAGCCCGAAGTCGGACCTGGACTTGACACCATCTACTTCAGATTAATAGATTTTCTGAAATAACAACAGTTGGGTTGTTACAGAAAATACTTCAGAAACCAAGTCAAGCTTGAAATACAAGCTTGTGCCAAACTTATTGACAGTCCACGTGAGCAAGTTACTTGTAAATGGCTAAATAGAAATGTCTTGTAATAACTAATTCTCTTACATTGTTTTTGCTGCACAGTGTGTGGTTGAAGGGCTGAACTTACACTATTTTATGAAAAGCAAATAAAGTGACTAAAATTTAAAGTAAGTAAAATCAAATTGTTGTGTGTTCAAGCCAAGACAGATCCAAGTGTTTAAATACTTTCATTGCCTTAATTATAAGATTTTTAACTTGAGGTGCATGTTAAGAGTCTTGTTTTCAGAAAGCTGTGGATGTCCATGCTTTGAAAATTACAAGCTTTTCAAAATTAACTTGCCAAAAGTTGCATACAAGTCCAGAATGACCATGCTATTGTGAATATTGTCATTAGTACACTGAAGTGTATGAGTTTTGACAAAGAATGTGTTTCAAACTGTTCAACGCCGTCACCTGTGTTTACAAGACACCTCATGCTTTGTATTGCTGAGCTTAAACTGGCCTCTTTTTTAGGTTGGGGTTGCTTGTGGTTGGCAGGGAGCTAGAGACTGGCTCATTTTTTTCTGTGCCAAACTAAGTCTGGTTTAGAATTTTTGAGTTTTTTTCAAAATTTTCAGATTTCCACTTAAGCATGTCATTAAAAACTGCCTGCTCTTCTACTAGATTAGTTGAGTTTATTCCATTTCAGTTCTACTTGGCTAAAGTGAAATCCATTCCCGCAGCTAGTTTTGTTTTTACACAAATTGTAATTTTCAGGTACCCATGAGTACATGTGAACACACACAGATGCAAAAGGCTTGAGTTGTAGAACATTGTTAGAGACTGTTCAGGCTATCCTTCCTGGGCTTCCACTATACTGCTGTGTCAGATCACAGCTTTTATGCTTGTGTGTGCTAAGATTTCTCAGTCTTGATAGGTTATGTTAGTGATTATGCCCACAGCCCTTGCAGCAAGTTTCCTTGAGTTAGGCACTCCATGTGTTACACTTTTCAAAAGGCAGCCCTACAGCCCAAAATTTCTTTGGTACTTTAGGATCAATGCAGAATCTCAAGATAATGCACAACTTTCCTGAGAAGTTTTTGCATGCGATATTAGCTTTCTGACTTGCAGTTTGCTAATTCAGAAAATAGGCGATGGAAAGCAGCATTTTGCATACTTTCTCCCACGAGTATGTGTACTTCCCATAGATTCAAAACCAACATTGTTCTTGAGCCAGTGGAAGTGTCTAAAACTAGACAAACAATAACGAATCTTATGTGTTCTTCCCTCTCATGATTTTGTCACCAGTCTAGAGTCTTTTTTAGGTGGATTCAGGTTTTTGAGGTTTTCCAGCATCACTGTCCTGAAGGCTATAGCTTGTCTTCTGCATTGTTGAATCTTCCCAGCTTACATTCTATTCTCACAGTTGGAGTGGCTCTGCAGTCACACCAGTAACTGGTAAACCAAAAACTGGTTGTTCCTTCCCTTCTCCACTCTTGAGGTTCTTACTGGACCCAAGGAATTTATTTCTGAATCCATTCTCTGCCCCCCTGCTGTTTTGGTGTGCAGTTCTTCTGTAACTTCTACTTGGTTTTCTGTTCACTATTTGTTTAATCTAGACTTCTTAACTTCATAAGGGGGTTGTACTTTTACCTTTTCATATAAGTACAGTCATTTAAATAAAAATAAAAACATTCCAAGTATAAACTTGTAAACTAAACAATGTCACCATTTTCATCCAGTTATATGAAAAGTCAAGTACACATTAAATATGTGCTATCTTGAAATGCTACATATTTCACTATGATAATAGATATGTCTTTTAAATAGGAATGTTAGGGTTCTGAACTATCATGTGTAAGAATACATTTCCGTGGAAGTCCTGCTTACAGTGGCTTTTTGATAGAATACTTATCATAGTTTATAATAGAGCAACAAATTCTCTGTTCCCATCACTACCAAATTCGCCAAAACACAGGGTTATCTAACAATCTTCAAAAAAGTGAAATGTGTTAACACCAACTTGAAATGAAATGTCATGTTTTTCTACTATGACTTCCATTTTTATGATAGTATTTTAAAAATTGACTTCATGTTTGTTTCTCTCAGTACAGTAGTTCATAACCTCTTTTATCTAACCTAAGTTTAGCATCTATAAATTAGTTGCCAGATAAGTATTATAATATTTTTTTAGCAAGACAGTAATAAGAAAATGCTGCCTGCTACAAAGATATAGTATTAGTTGATAAGGCATTATCTACAGCAGCCTTAATAAAAGGTTGAAACATTGACTGATAAGTTGTTAAACAGTTCAAGCATTGTCCTCTTTGGAGTACTTTTAGTCCATTACATTTCATGTATATTAATTTATCCTATTCAGACTATATTAAAATGTCAGTTTTACACTGAATTCTGAGGTCATCGTTATGCGTGACCTTCTCAGAAAATGACAGTGAAAGTGATTCAGGATAAACAAGTGTGGAAAATGCTGTCCAGTGGATTTTCAGTTGTCTGTATTTTCAGTAGATTTTATGACTTCATGAATGTATAGTTCTGTCCCTTTAAAAGAACTTTTATTAAGTCTGTGAGACCACAAATTTGATATGGTATTCTTGGCATTACATTGTTTGGTGATTCCTTGACATTTCTGATGAGTTTTTCAAAGGATTGAGTTGTAAAGTGTTTTTAGAAAGTGTGAAAAGTTCCTCGCACATTGTCATTCTGTTTGGATGTGAATCACTAGACATAAAAATGATACAAATGAATGATGCACGTGTTCTGATGAGTGCCTTCTCCTGTAACTTAAAAAAAAAGGGCATTAAAGTTTTCTATCAAACATGTTGTATTGTAGAGGAAAAATGCAGCTTGTAGAATATTTTAAAACTAGTCTACAGCAAGTGATGTGGTGTGCAGGGGAGGGGAGCATGGGGCAAGAAACTAGAACCAAGAGCCATTAATCATGCACTGGACTTCAGAGAAATTTTTTTTGCAAGTAAAGCTAGCTCTCCAGTAAACCAGCTGTAGAAATGAGTTTAAAGCCCATGAAGACTGAGACCCACAAATCTGCATCTGTCCTGTAGGGTCAAAGGGCATTTCTCCTGCAGGCAGAGCTGCAGACGGTCCCATAAATGCAGGACTGTTGCCATGACACAGAAAGATTGTTATACAGAGCAGCATGGCAAATGAGTGAAACTTTCTTCAAGCTTACACAAGGGAGTTGAGAAGAAAAGCTTGAAGCAAATAAGTGTTCTCTCTGAGAGCATATGCCTGAAGGCACTTCTCAGTAATTTTTCAAAGCAGCGTCTCGGATTGTTTTATCTGGCCTGTTAAATGATGTGACTTGAAGAATTTCACAAATTGGACTAAGATTCTGCTCTTGGCCTGTGGAGACAGGAACATAAGTTTGGTTGCATGAATCCAATTTTATTTTCAAGAACAGAGAACAAGTTAGTTGCCAATAGGACTAGCAGATTGATATTTGATAATATTGATTGATGATTTTTTGCATTCAATCTTCATTAATAATTGCACTAAGCCACATTCCAGTGGTCCTATCTAAATGAGTAGTGATACTTTCTGTAGGCAATGATTGATATGTTTCTGATTTTCTTTGTATTTTAAACAAAATGTGATAAGCACTTGGTTCATATTATTATTTTTGGTAGTCATAATAGATTGTAGAGTTGATTCTCAAATTTTTTGAGTGATCACTTAGGAACACATAAATTAAACGTTGTAACAAATGTAGATACATAGGTTCTCTTCCCTCCACTCAGTACCAAGCATATTTTAGATCAGATTGAGAAAAACTAAAAATATTTATGCAACAGATAAACTAGCTATGCTCGCATCAGGAACCATTAACAGTGAAAGTGTGCATGTGAACCAACACATGAAACATATTGCAGAAGAATGGTTTATGGACAGTTGTATCAGTGTTGCCTAAATGTGTTATATACAGGTAGATTAAATAACCCATTAGCAAGCGAAGCCTTCCAAATATGTGTAATGAAATATGAACACGTTTTAGCAGGTTGTTAGTTGATTGAGATTTAATTCCAATGAAACGGTTGCATGTGGAGCAGCCAGTGATTGAGCTAAATGCTCTTTCTGCTACTGTCACTTTGTAACGAGTCTCTTCCTCAGGAAGGCCACCCAGTGAAGGCTCAGCTGCCTAGCATGTGGCACCATTGTATTCCTGTGTCACCCATATCAAGGGTATGCACTTGATTTGCCAACGGATGATATAGGAAGTCAAAAGGATATTCCTCTTCTTTGAGTTTCAAGGTAGCCTTTTGTCGTGGGCTCAAACTTATTAAGAACCTTCTTATATAAGAACCTAGGAACGGTCGTAATGGATCAGACCAAAGGCCTCCGTATGCTGGCTCCAAATATGACCAGGAACTGGCTTCTAGGAAAACAAAGAAGCATCAGGGAAAGCAAAAAGTTGTCCTTCCCACCTTACTGCTTCTGGCATCAGCAATTTATGGCTCACTGCCTGAGCCAGAGTTTGTATCTGGGTAATAATGTTTGATGTTACTAATGGAGCTATTTTCTAAAATTTGCCCTTTTTGTTCCATTTCTATTTGGGCCTCCCTGGAAATGGCCATGGCAATGACTTCCACAATCCTGTTGAACCCTTGCTGGACAATTTCACTGACTGGTCCTTGATCCTGTCATGTCCATAACACTGAATAATTGTCGCTGCTCTGCTTTCTCAAGACTGTCTATGGTTTTATATACACCTATCATATACTCATAATTGTTCTTTCCAAGTAAGGAAGCACATGGTTTTCTGGTCTCTGTTTTTACGTTTTAAACACAAACAATTTCCATTACCCTTTATAATCCTCATCTTGCCACTCAATTCCTTTTCTCGTTCTCCTACATTCTTTGGACATTATTTGGAATTACATATCAGTGTATTAAAGATCTTGTGAAAGGATCACAAGATCTCCCATTTAAAGACTGTCTCAGAATATTCAGAGTCTGTTTCCTTCAGCACTTTTATTCCCTGTATTTTTATTTAAGGAATAAAGAGCCAGGCAGATTTTTATGCTCCCACTGCAACATTCAGTGATGTTCCGGTCCTCGTATGTTGAAAGTGTAGCTTTCTGTGTGATTCACAGTCAGGATAGGAAGGAGTGTTTTAGTTGCAAGTGAGAGTACACCCCTGTGTCATGTTCCCATAAATTCAAAAATTCTCTCATGAAAAAAGTATACTGCCTGTTGCCATCATTATTTATGCTTTGTAACAGATGTAATTCAAATCATATTTTTGTGAATGATGTGGAGAGGTGTCAGGTGGATTCAGTGAGAGGGGGATACGCTGTTTAGTTTTGTATCGTGTATGATACAAAAAAAACCCAAACAACCAAAACCAAAATATATTTATGTTAGATGATGAAAGAGTAATACATAATCTTGGAGTGAACAGGGTTTTAAGGTTAGCATCAGAATGGTATATTTTTTCTGGAAACTGAGTGAAATACTGCTTTATATTTGAATTTTATTTTGTAAATCTTTCTTTTAACTTGAAACAAAAGATCTCAGAAGATGCGAGCCCTTTTAAACTCTGTGGCTTTCAAAGAGTAGCTGGATAACAGGGATGTGTGTTCTCAGTATTAAGCAGTGCTTCATTTGCAGTGTTGTTATTTGCTATGTTGAATGTTGAAATTTGCTAAATTTCACAGTAGAACTTTTTCATTTCTAACATCTGTGGTTTTCTGATATAGAGGTTGTGTCGGATTTCTGCTAGATCACCTGAAGCAAGTAGTAAAATACTAGTTTATGACTTTGCAGTAGAGAGAAAACAATCCTAACAATCCCACTTTGGGAAGACAGAATGTACCAGGTCAAAAATCTTTAAAATTGCCATCTGCTAAATTGTTTGACTCTGCAGGAATAAGTTTCACACAGCTTTGTTTCTTAGCTTACTATAAACAGTGTTTAGAAGTAAAAGGCTAATACAAATGTATTAGATGAAAGAGGAGTATCTCGGCAAATCAACTTAACTTTCTCTTCAGGAATTACCAACCAATAATTGTGTGGTTTTAAGTGCTTTACTGTGTGCAGCAGTTCTCAAGTACCATTTTTTTTTTAAAATGGCTATTTCTGAATGAAAACAAATGGGAAAACCTGAGAAAACTCAACAAAAAGAACAAATGGCTTTTGATGAATTTACTAGCAGTTCAGTGTATGTCCTAGTGAGAAAGCAGAAAACATAAACAAATTTTTTCCTTGGTCTGAGCATGTTTTGGAGTGCAATGTAGACATTTATTTGAAACAAAACCACAATACAGTGCAATGTAATGTTTTAGTTATGTTTTCCAAAGTCTAACTCTTCCTGGTTATCATGTATCTATTTCTAAAGAAGAGTAGTCTGGAAATTCGATGTAACTGCAGTTTTGCAAGTGCTTAAGCATTAAAATTTAATTCCCATGTCACCTGATGATGTCTATTAATTGAAAACATTACTGCATCAGAGTTATACCACCTGTTGAGATTAGTAAAAACTGAAACCCTTGGCCTCTGTCATTATAGCAGGGCTTGTAATGCTGGAATTTTTTTTTTATTTTTTTTTTTGTTTTTGTGGTTGTGGGCGGGGGGGGATATGTTGCTCTGGTTTTGGTGGAAGTTCTCATCTTTCTTACCAATCTTTTTGAATAAATGCAGCTTGAGATTATAGGGCCTTTTTTCCCTTTTCTTTTGTGTTTTTAAAGAATCTAGAGCATATGGCTCTGTCTTGTGTAACACTTGTGTTTGAGAGCCAAATAGCCTAGGTCAGGAGGAGATGAGAGCAGAGGACTAGTGAATCTTTCAAGAACTGAAAGTTTGCTCAAAATGTAATAACTTTGGGTGGTCTTCTCTGGATGACACATGGGAATAAGCATTTGAAATGTGACTCATTTTCAAATCAATAAAAGGGGAAAGAAGGTGGCTCCACTTTATAAGTATTCTCAAGTTTTTCATTTTCAAAAGCAGTGGACAAGATTATAATTTGCAGCAGATTTCTCTTCATAAGAGCACCAGTCCAAGAGTGTTCTAAGCTAAGGTTAAGCAGCTTGAAATAGTTAATTTTACAGAACAGTGAAGTAATATTACTTTTCCCTATCCTTTTCCAGGTTCTTCTTCCTTCTCTTTCATCTGCTGAATAATGAATAAGGGCTCTCAGAGATTTCCATATATATGGAATAGAATATTTTCTATCTATTTAGTTATGTTCCTTTTTGTATTTTGAGAGATTAGTCTTTACTTTTTTAACTGGATTTAGATGCAGGAAAATCAAATGTAAAATTTATCTAAGCAATTTTACTTTATTTTATTGAACATGAAAGATATGGTGGTAATGAGCTTATATAACACGGAAAGTCAGTTTCCAGTGAACTAAGTAGATGTCTACATAGCACTGCACAACAGAATACACTGCAAATCAAACATATCCCCTGAAGGACAGTGTCATCGCATTGTCGGGGAAAAAAGTGCTGTGGAGAAATCCGTGCTCTGAAAAATATTGCTTGGTTTCCAAAAATGCAAAGGAGGAATTTCATGCTCTGGATAAATGAGTCTTGACTGAATTCTCCTTTGAAATGGTTGGGGAAGAAAGCAGTGGCAGTATTGAGGTCAGTAACTTCTGCCACTGAAGTCTCTTCTGGCAAATTTTCCAAACTCTGGTGTCTAGAGGAAATAGTTGCTGCTCTAGGGCCGATGGCCAGCTCTGCCACTATAAGACAACTGTATATTAGGTTCCTGATCTCCCTTCTTAGAGCACAGGAGAAGTTTAGTGGCTCAGAATAAGATTCATAGCATCCAGCCACTTTGAATGAACACATGACTGAGCAAGACAAGGCATAAACTTTTATGCCAAGGCCCTCTGGGCCTAACTTGATGTAGAAGAATACATTTGTTTTCAACCAGACACAGTATGGAATTATCTTTTACAACCAAATGCTAAAAGATGAGTTTTCAGAAGGATTTCTACTGAAAGAGGGGAAAAAAAAAAAAAAAAAATTACCCACTTTTTATATGACAGGTTATTTCTTAAAACAATCATGAAGTAGGACCTTGTTTCAGTTCCTTTATCAGACAGAAGAGGTTGAAAGTGAGAACTTCCACCAAATGGGAAAGCACATTAAAAAAATATTAATAAATACTTAAAATCAATCATGAGAAAACAAGAGTGAGGAGGCTTTTTCCCCCTTTTCTTCCTTCTGTTTATTGGGAGGGGAAACTATTTAAAGGATTTGCACAGAAGTGATACATGTATTTTTTTAGTCAACTGGGCAGTAAGGTTAACACAGAAACCTTCAGAAAGTGAATCATTATACTAGAAATACCATGAATGCTGAAGCATGTCAGGTCACTCAGAGAGCACTAATCAAGGCTGTGAGCATATTGCAAACAGTAGGAGTGAAATTAGATTGCATTCAGTTCATAGTGGTTATACCAAAAGCAACACTTGACACTTACTGCAATTACTCATTTGTGTCACTTCTTACAAATGTTTGTCACCTAATATAATACAATATAACATATATTTGTGGGTACAGTAAGGATTTTCCCAAAGGAGACCTTTCTTGATGTTATTGCAATAATTTCCTAGGGTATATGTGCCTTGAATACATAATTTTAAATTCAATGCAAACTTTAAGTTTGATGCAACAGTGTTGTTGGAAGCTGTTTTTCAACAGACTGTTCTGGATTGATTCTGTCTTCCAGCTGGTAATCACATGGTACGGGTCATCCCCTCCCACCCACCTTCTTTCTTCATTTTATTGCAAATAAGATTGCACATTCTTACAATAGTTACAGAGTTGCTATTTTCTTTGCAAGTATTTTTTACCAGTTAGCCTTATCTTATCCCCATATCCAGCTCAAATAAAGAAGAAACATTTACCTGAACTGCAGGACTAAGTGATGACCTGCTGGAGGCAGAAAAAAAGTGAGTCACTGGGTGCATGAGAGATCATCTGTGCACAAATACGTCCTCTTGAATTGTTGATTGGGACATTTACTGTGCTTAATCCTTAAAAATGATTTTGCTTTGCTTATCATTTGGTGTAGAAAGTCATGGTGGGGAGCAGCAGGTAGGAATCAGTGAACAAAGCAAATTCATGAGTTAAAATTCAGAACTTCAAGAAAAGGCTCAAAGGATAAGAGTTTTCCAGAACTGCCATTCCCAAATATATGTGCAATGGTGTCTCTTGAGGCTTTATCTTCCTACAGAGCAGGGCAAGGTCCAGGTACATGCAACTGGCTGAATTCAGAAGTTTCCTGGATTTGTCAGATGTGGTCTCCCACTCAAGAGTTTCTACAGTAGGAAAAACTCCTGATGTTAAATCCTCCCCCTTCTCCACCTCAGCCTTACTTACCCCTCTCATTGGCAAGAGGAAGATGTGAATGGAGTTGAAAGCATTCTTTAGATGTTCTTTCCAAATCCCTAATAAGACTTTTGCCTCTTCTACTACTCCAGTAGATCACTAACCCCTTTAATCCTTTAGTGGGGATATGAACCCACCCTTCCAACTTTAGGATCTGCAGCTGCTCAGCTTTTCTCCCATCTATCTAAACTGGATGACTGGCTGGTGGGTCCACTAGGGTTTCTCACCTTTGTTTATCCAATTGTTGATTCACAGCTGGAGTGAAGACACCAAAGTTTCTGAAGGCTAGTATCAAGAGACAAAGGAAGAATGGATATTTTTGTAACAATTTATGTTCAGTGCAGATAAAAGGTACAGGCTGTGTTGTCATTGTCAATTCACCCTTGGTAGT
The DNA here is from genome assembly GCA_013398815.1 of Ibidorhyncha struthersii. NCBI lineage: Eukaryota > Metazoa > Chordata > Aves > Charadriiformes > Charadriidae > Ibidorhyncha > Ibidorhyncha struthersii. The sequence continues at coordinate 103,337 of VZSZ01012051.1, forward strand.
CTAAGGAGAAAGAGAAACCTGAAGTCTCCAAGGTGCCCTTCAGTATTCTCCTCTCTCACAAAGGATGCCAGTAATGAGTACATAACATTAGAAATTCCTTAGTAGGTCAGACCATACAGCCTAGCATTGCCTCTCCTGAGGAAGGCAAGAGCAACAGCAAGAGATGCTGTTTAGACAGCAGACAAATATCTTGGCCACTTTCTGTGGTCCTTTGCCTTTGTGCTGCCCCACCATTCAGAACTGGTGAATTAAAAATACTAGAAAAGTACATACTGCTTTTTTAGTAATTTTTCTTTTAAAGTATCTTTTGTATCTGTTTATGAACCCATTCTATTTTATGGAATCTGTTTTTGAACCTGCTGATGCTTTGGACCTCCACAGCCCCATATAGTGGCAAGTTTCAGGAGTTCACCTTCCTCTTGTAAGGAAGACTTTTAAAATTTCTATGAAATTGTTCTTCTGCTTATTTCTGTGATTGGCCCCCAGTTTTGTCATTGCAGGAATTTAGACCGTTGAACTCTGTATTCTTTGTTATGAGTTGGGAGTAATTTAGCATCTGTCATAATTAGCAGTCTTAAATCCTTTAAAGAAAAAAAAGGGCAAAAATTGATCTGTATATCCATGCAACTAAGCCAAGAAATGAAAAGCTTTTTTTTTGGNTATTGCATTTAAGATACATGAGTGGGAAATTAAGACTGCCTCATGTTCCATATGCACAAAATGAGACAATTAGGATGGTGTGATAAACTTAATCGTGATGTTTCCTGAGTTTTTAGTGTTAAATTCTCTAGTAAAATTATGTTTGTAAAAGGGGAAATGGAGTAAGAGTCTGAACAAAGAGGCTGGACTCCACCTTCAAAGTTCTGCTGCAATTTGGAAATTTCAAAATTAAGCATGCAAATAAAAATTCAGTCCTAAAGACTGAAGCCATGGACTGCTCCTTCAGTTAAGTCTATTTTCATACCAGATTATGAATTTCAAACATCTGCTGTTTAAGTCAAAACAGGCCAGAGAATTAAGTTAATTGGTAGTGCAGAAAATGTTGAATTGAGGTTTTTTGAACTACATCTGTCTGGAATCTAATTTTGATTTCAGCCAGCTCTCAACTGTAGCAATTTGATGTTAAATTAATACGTGGTACAGTTAAGGCAGATACCAATATATGAATGTAGTCAGCATGCCAGCTGGATGAAAGAGTGTTCTGTGTTGAGACAGAAAAGCGATTATTTTTTTTCCAGCTGTATCTTTTTAAATTTTAAGGATTTTTTTTTTTTTCTGAAAAGGACAAATTGAATTTTCATTTTCATTTTAAGCTGATTCAAATAGGCATCTAAGCTTTTACCAACTTGCACACTAAGTTGATGCATTTGAAAAATATCTAACTCTAGATCTGAGCTTACAAATAACAACTTAGGTGGTTTTGACTTTTACATTTTAAATGCGTATTCGGGGGGGGGGGTTTATTTCATTTAATTCACTTTTCTTAAAACAATGCACTATGCAATGCAAAGTTTCCTGATCATGATCATGATTTGAAGTTAAAAATAATTTGTCATACCAATGCCTTCGGTTTTGAACTTTATTTTTCCTTGAATTTATGACACACAAAATGCTGATTAATACAACTGATTTTAGGGAGAGACATTAGGCATAATTAAACTTCTTTTTTTCTTCAGTTTGCCCAGTTTTTTTACATTATTTGTATCTTTTGTCTAGCTCCTGGGCAAGCATTAACAATGTGTCATCTTCAGTTTGGCTGTGGTACGCTACGTTTTGCTGCCTTGCAAAAATATCAGGTCTCACAAAAGAAAAGTATGTCTTTGTACATATTCATTAAAAAATATGCTATGATTTCATTTTTACTTTCACCAAAATGAAAGGTCTTTGTGACCAGTTGTATGCAAGTGACAGCTCTGTCATTAAAATGGAATAACCCTGGAGAGGTAGCAAAGGGAAAGATGTTTGAAAACTGAAACTTTATGATCAAATATAAGTAAGGAAGACTGTCTAGGGATTCTTCGTGCTACATATGGAGATACAGATTTCTATCTTTAGAATTGAAGTTGTCTGCTAGAATTCAGGTTTTGTCATCAGAAGTGACTTTTTATTACAGCTTTTATGCTACAATACAGGTTTTATTCCAAGCACGATTACATGGCACTAGTGAATGATGGGTTTACCTTTCATATTGATACGTCTTTAATTAATTAGAAAAATGGTAATGTTTCCTGGGTAGTAAATGTTTTACTTGAGTATGGAATGCAGAAATATATTCCCACAGTTGCAGTTACTTTACAATAGCACATTTACTTCTTTTTAAAAAATGACTTTTACTTTCATAAATTTTTGATTCTAAAAGGTTTTGACTCTGTTGAAAATGGGCAAAAGAATGCAGAACACTTATGCTATGTCAGTATGTGACTACTGAAACACTTGTTCTTCTTAGAAGTTCTTGTTTTTATTGAGAATACTTTAGAAAAGTCTTCCAGCAGATATGTATATATTCATTTGTGTGACCATATACATTAAGAGAGAGTGACCTCTTTAAAATCCTAGTGTTAGCAGTGGAATAATAAATTACCCATTTATTTTACCTCCTGAAAAATAAATCCATCATTTTCTTATGTATGCCCTAAGCCTCTGCTGAGTAAATGCAGCGTAATGTGAATCCCATCCAATTTTCTACCAATTATGTACTCCTCCATTACATTTCCATCAGGTCTGAAATAAGCCTACCAGGTCTTTACTTCAGTTCTTTGAAATTCAGGCCACCTTCATTTAGTGTGGTGTGTGACATCACAACTTTATTTGAGGCAATGCAGTTAGAAATGTGTGTCAGTGATCCCAAAATCATTGTTCATCACTGTCAATGCTAATTAGTTTTGGTGGTGGAAAAAACTTTCATCCAAAGCCGAATTGCAATTTTTTAAAAGCAACAGTGGACAAATAGCAATAACCACCCAGCAAAGTGAGTTAGGACTTTGTCAAAATGGCACTTCTCCCAGTGCCCAATGCAAATGTGCAAAGAACAGCAACGGTGCATGGCTTTTACATCAGTGAGGGCACATAGAGGTCTGAGATTCAAACTGTTTCAGAGTCATCAAGGGAAGAACACACCTCTTCAGAAAAAGACCCAGTGGTTTGCTTTCAAGAGAAGGAAAAATTCAACCTTCTCCTGATCTTAGCAATACTTTCACATGACATCACCTCTTGTGATACAGATAAACTCAGGAAATGTGATCCATGGGAGGGTACTGTTTTGTAGATCTGCAGAACTGCTTGAGAAATCATACTCCGGGATTACGTTGCTGTGGGTAAGGCAGACTATGAGTTAAAATAGAATTATCTTGTAAAATGGGGAAAATTATTGAGGAAAAAAACCCAAGATGAAAACTATTAGGGACAAATTCACAGCAGTAAACTTAGGTTCAAATGCAAGGATGATAAGGTGCACAAGTAAAAGATGAGGGACAGGAGCAGCTTTATAGAAAAGGGTAAAGATGTTATTTCAGCACACAAGCAGAGCAATCTCACGCTATTGCAAGAAAGCAAATATCATCTTGGGATGTGTAAATAGGAATGTAACTTTCAGGCCATATAAAGTAATCCCACAAAGCCTCAGTGGGAGTACTGTGTCCAGTTTCACAGAATCACAGAATCGTCAGGGTTGGAAGGGACCTCTGGAGATCATCTAGTCCAACCCCCCCGCCAGAGCAGGGTCACCTACAACAGGTTGCACAGGACAGCGTCCAGGCGGGTTTTGAATGTCTCCAGAGTGGGAGACTCCACAACCTCTCTGGGCAGCCTGTTCCAGTGCTCCACCACTCTCAAAGTAAAGAAGTTCCTCCTCATGTTAAGATGGAACTTCCTATGTTCAAGCCTGTGCCCATTACCCCTCGTCCTATCAATGGGCACCACTGAAAAAAGACTGCTCCCATCCCCCTGGCATCCTCCCTTTAAGTATTTGAAAGCATTAATAAGATCCCCCCCTCAATCTTCTTTTCTCCAGACTAAAGAGACCCAAATCCCTCAGCCTTTCCTCATATGAAAGATGCTCCAATCCCCTAATCATCTTTGTAGCACTTTGCTGGACCCTCTCCAGCAGATCCCTGTCCTTCTTGAACTGGGGAGCCCAGAACTGGACGCAGTATTCCAGATGCGGCCTCACCAGGGCAGAGCAGAGGGGGAGGATGACCTCCCTCAACCTGCTGGCCATACTCCTTTTGATGCACCCCAGGATGCCATTGGCCCTCTTGGCCGCCAGGGCACATTGCTGGCTCATGGTCATCCTGTTGTCCACCAGGACTCCCAGGTCCCTTTCCACAGAGCTGCTCTCCAGGAGGTCGGCCCCCAACCTGTACTGATGCATGGGGTTATTCCTCCCCAGATGCAGTACCCTACATTTACCCTTGTTGAATTTCATTAGGTTCCTCTCTGCCCTCTCTGTTAGCCATTTTGTGGCAACATGTTTCAAGAGAGAAATGTACAGACTAAGAAAGACTCTAATGGAGAGCAGTGAAAATGATCAGCAAGCTAGAAAATATGACATGTGAAAAACCTGTTTTTCTACCTAGAGAGGGAAGCTTGACAATGACTATGAGGTATTTAGAATATACAAAAAAACTTGTATAAGGAGAAAGGAACTGATAAACACTCCATTTCCTTGACAGACAGTACTTAAAATATGGCATATACTATAGCAAGATGAATTTAGTAGAAATCTCATGAAAAACTTTCTGATCATAGGAGATGCTCTAAAACAGACTGCTGTATTGAAGGTCTTTGAGAGGATGTTTCGAGAGGCTGTATATCAGAAATACCATTTGTATAAAGTCTTCTGCCTTAGGAAAAGGGATAGATTAGATATGTTTCTGCAGCCTTAACAGGTCCAGCATGGGATTACACCAGTGCAAAAAATATTGTTAATTGGGATTGTGGCTAGGTTTTGCATAGATTTTTGAAATGTAAAAGGTTTTTTTAATTCTGTTCTTTCTCAGATACCTTGTGTTCTGTTTAGAAATTATCAATCATCTAACCATGAATGTTTTGAAATGTAATTCTATGCATTTATGCATATTATGCAATTTTATCAAAAAATTAAGTCTGTTAAACATGACATTTGAACTGCCCTTGCCAGTTGTATTTAAGACTTCCCTATCCTTACTGCTCTGATCACAAAATGAGTAAAGGGGAACTTTAGGATTTGAGAGAGTTCATTTTCCTCATATGATTACTAAATCTTATTCTTTCCTGGGGGAGCAGAGCCAAAGGTAGCTGTAGATGCTGACAGCTTTGTTGAAGACAGTTGTTACATTTAGAGCATGAATGCTTTATTTCCAGTGCCAGACTAGATTGTGTTTTATTCCAGCAACTGGTAGCCCTGTGGTGATACACCCACCCACCCACCCACAGACACACATCAGTGTTACCCTAACACAACAGANGGCTGATTCTTTCCCTTCAGTGTTCATTTTTAAAATGCTACCAAATTATGTGTTGGAGGAATCTTATCACAATGACCATGGAAGTGGTTGAGTCACCATCCCTGGAGGTATTTAAAAGATGTGTAGATGTGGTGCTTAGGGATATAGTTCAGTGATGGACTTGGCAGTGCTAGGTTAACAGCTGGACTTGATGATCTTAAAGGTCTTTTCCAGCCTAAACGATTCTATGACCCAGAAAAAGGTAAATGGTCCAGTTCTGAAGCAACATGGGAGTTTGCCTAGTAGAAATGGTTGAAATAAAACAGGTCTGAACTGGGGGGGGGTTTGCTTGTTTTAAAGGCTACCTGTTGTCTCCTGTCTGACATATTACTTTATCTCAATCATAAGCAACCTTCCTGGGACTACAAACACATATTCTTTGTATAGCTGAGAACCATGAGATGCAGTCCATGTACCTTGGAAGTGTTGAAGAGGATTTCATGGATCAGAGATTTACCACCCCAGGATTTCACTGCTCTACTGTAGGCCTGGGCTGTCTGGGTGTACACCCAGAAGGTCAGTCTTAGCTTACAGTGGTGCCGCACCACTGAACACACAAGGGTTGTGGGTTACTCAGGAGCCAGTACAGCTCCAGTACACAGCTCCAGGACAGGAGGGATGGTTCAACTGCTCAAGGGTCAGAGACTGGCTGCCGCTGCAGTGCATCAAGTTGCTGTGCTGTGGGTTTAGACAAGGACTTAACAGGCTAAATCAAAGGAAAAAGTAGCCATTCTGTCCCAAGGAGATATCTACTGCCTGTTTGGACAACAGTTAATTAGGTGTAATCATCTTGTGTATTTCATATTTGTATAGCCACGGTAGTTGAGATTTTGGAGGTTTCATAACAATTAAAACCACACAAAAGGAAACCATTTAGAATCATAGAATCATAGAATTGTCTAGGTTGGAAGAGACCCTTGGGATCATCGAGTCCAACCATCTACCCTACTCTACAAAGTTCTCCCCTACACCATATCCCCCAACACCACATCTAAATGTCTCTTAAACACATCCAGGGATGGTGACTCAACCACCTCCCTGGGCAGCCTATTTAAAAATACACTGAAGCAAGCTTACACTGCAGATTAAAATACTTCAGTAGAAGCCAAGAACAGCTTGTTTTTTCACCAATAGATGTGTACTGATTTAAATATCTAGCTAACTGCTAGTCTTTTAGGTTTGTTGCATAGTCAGGCTTCATTACACCACTTGATGTAATACATAGTGCATGCCAAATTGTTGGCTATCCGCAGAACAGCTGAAAAACTTTCAACCAGTTTTCTACCTTGATGAATCTGTTTGTGTAGTATTGTTTCTTCCTGAAATGTGCACAAAAATATCCACAAAGAAAATATTAATGCTAGATTTCCTGCCACTTGTGGCTAAGCAGGGGCAAACTAGAACAGTTCAAGGCTGGACAAATAAGTGTCTTGAAATATGTGGGAATACACATTTCACTACCTAGACAGTTTCCATACCTATGTATATACATACATAGGTATTACTTTTCCTTTGTTTTAGGAAGTAATATTTTCTTCCTCTCTTGGAGGCCAAAACATGTAGTGTAGTCTGGTCTCATTTTCTTGTGGGTGAGAATGTTGTTGCCAGCTCTTTTAGCCTTCGTTTTCCTCACTCACTTCAGTAGATAGGTGTCAGATGTTTTTTTTACTGGTGCCCACACTCCCCACTGTGCTGTAAGTTAAGAACATGTCTCCTGGTAGGGAAATCATTAGATTCACTAGTTTTTAATGTAGAAGTCTGTTTATATAGTAAGATGATTTCCATGCCATATGTGAATAATAAGTTTTGTTGTTTTGTTGTTTTGTTTGTTTGTTTTTTAAAAAAGGGAACAGGATTAAAAGAAAAGCGAAGACTTTTTTAAAAGAAACTGATGGTTTTGGTTAAACCAATATTCTTTATGTTATTGATCCTCTGTGGGTCATTTTTGGTTCATTTCTGCTTGGAAGATGGAATTAGCCTAGTCAGCTTCATATTTCTTCGTTGTCTTTTGCTTGCTGAAAACCATGACTTAGCAAGGAAGTATTGTTTCAGCTGCCTGGACATGAAGTAGACTTTAGAAATAAAATCTCTCAACCTAGAATTTTGGGGGCTTTTGTGGATTTTGGCCATTACAACACTTCTGTCTGTATTTCACCTTGCGATCTTTTTCTGTTTCACAGAACTAGATATAGTTTCATTTAAGTGTTTTATATGTAATAGCTTACTTCACTTAATCAGTAACCAGCATAAATTTCTGTGTCTTTTGTAGCAATTAAGTCAGTTTTTATGTCACTGTGATTATTTGACTTTCTATGCAGACTCAATAACCTTAGTTTGGCCTCCTTTGGGGAAACATGATAAATCTGTTTTGTCTTCTGAACATACCGTTAACTTGCTTCAAATATCCCTTTCTGACAATCAGTCAATAATTCTCCAGAGCTCTAGATAATGTGCTGCTTCAAATAACAGCATCTAGTCACAGTTGTCTAGGATGAAAGGCAAACTATTTTTTTCTCATGTAAGAAAAAACAGAGTAAGCAGTCTTCTCATACCTTTACACAAAAGGACCACATCCTCTTCCCTGGTCTGTGTTGCTGCATACCCATACATAGCTGAGTGGTGAATCCTTTTATCAGCCATCAACTCCGATGCCACATGTAGTCATGGAGCAGAGGAGAGATGAGGAGCTGAAACTTCAGTGACAGTGGGTGCTATTATTGAGTCCTCAGCTCAAAGAAGCTGTAGCTTTCTGCAACCCAGTGCCATACACTGGGTTTACAGCTCAAACAAGCTGACTTGGATGTAGCTTGCAATTTAAAAAAGATGCCTTTGACACCTTGGAATCTGTCCTCTAATTCTTAGGGTTGCCAGCACAGCATATGACGACATGGCTGGCCAGGTCTGCATATTTGTGTGTAATGTCTCATGACATGTCTGTTATTCCCCTGATTTTCTGCTTGCTTCAGTTCATCTGTGGTATTACATCAAGCTTCCTTGTTTGGAAAAAAAACGCAACAAACTTTTAGTAATCTGCTTATTGAGTTCTAAGATGAAAGTTTTCAGTGGTGTATTTAAACTCACGTTACTCCTCTTATATATCATGGCTATTTGTAAGTCATACACTATTCTGGGCAAGCTATTCAATATATTCTTATTTGTTTCCTGTCTAGTTTCATAACTTCTAATAAATAGGGGAAAGATACATTTCACACAGTTTGAATTACATTCTGGATCTTAATATGAGATAGCAATCACAAACAAAATACATTTTATTTTAAACTATACTTAAAGACGTGGTAGGTTATTAGGAGTGCCTGTGGCCATTGTGAAGTATCACCATGAGTTGTGGACAGTGGTGTTACAAAACCTTCACTAAGATTTCAATGTGTGAAAAGATTATTGTTATGTATTGTTGTTTTATAATAGGGAACCTTGATTCCTAAAGGAAAGTCTTAATTTTTTTAATCCAATTAAATCATAATCCGTAACAAAAAGGTGTTGAACTTGTATGTTAGCAAGCAAAGGACTTAGCTATTTATAACATTCTGGCCCCAAACCCAGCATTAACAAGTAAGCCAACCTCTAGTCAAACTGTTAATATTAATAATTTGCAAAAGTAAATAGGTGTTTAAACCTTCAAAAGCAAGGGAAAAGAAACTTAAGTTTGAAAGCTTAGCTTCAGTCCATTGCAAAGTGCTTAAGACTGTAACACACGCATAGTCATACGTTGTACTGGGACAAGTATTCTTCTCTTTATACATATATACATAACTGTATTATTGTACATTCCCTTTACTGACAGAAAAAAATGTAAAAAAAATATCAATTTTTCTCATTCAGAACCTGAACCCAAATTCTTAAGATTGAAAAAAGAACAATGACCCTCCCTGAAACCCACCTTCCTTTAATTTATTAGCACTTTTTGCCATCTCCCATCTCATACTTCCCAACGTGTTTCTGCTCTGACATTTAGCAAGTGTATTCTGGCATTTCGTAAGAGAATCTTTTACTGAGACATCTTTAAACTGTGTGGACAGATCAAGAAACCTCACAGCTTAATATGTTTTTTTGAACCAGACTCCAGAGTTTCTACTGCCACAGAGTCTGTGGGTTGCTACTTTGTCTTTGGAAGTAAAGTTCCAAGGTAAATCCATGAAGGGCTGCAAATGTGTGATATGTAGTTACTGAATAAAAGTAAATACATTTTTATTCAGTGTAATGAAAGCTTACTCAAGTTTAGTTAATACATTCGTTAATAATGCTGCATTAATTTCCAAGCATTGATGTGAAATGAAGGCTTCAGTTACTTACGCCAAGAACTAACTACCAGTCTTGTAGCAAATGATCTTATCATCCAGCCATGGGTAATTTTTCACTTGCCACTTTCTGATTTACATTACAGTGTGGTGATTTTTCTTTCTAAAGCATTTTATTGAGGTTGTTCCTTAAGCCTTGTCGCTCATGCCAGACTTTTTTATGTTGGGATTAGTTCTCTCAATACTGAGTTGCTTCCAGCACATTGGTCTGACATCCTAGAAGACTTTAAAAGTTACCGCTGAAGCCAAGTTTGTCTTAGCCTGACTAGGTTTTTCTCTGCTTTCTAGGCCACATCCTTCCACTCCAAACAGCAACACCCTAGATTAATCTATGCATTTTAGATGTATTGTTCTTTTTCTTCAATACCTCCACATGTCAGCTGATACCTCCAGTGACATCTAACTGGGTATTAATTTCTTGCTTCTTCTACCTCCTAAGGCCCCCAAAAGCTCTACTAAGGTATTCTAGGAAAAGCAGGGTACTGTTCTTCTTTTTCAGCTGCAGATTTTTCCCCATACACTTGATTAAAGAGTGGGCATTTTAAAGCAGCAATTTAATGGTGAACAATGTGCAATATATCCCTAAACTACGACTCACTGTGAGATTACCTGAATTCCATCTGCTCAGTCAAAAAGGCCTCACCTTCACTGTAAATGCTGGATGCAGATATACTGTGAATATCTACCTTTGACCTCAACCTTCAGAAGTGTAGGCACTTTATTTATTGATCCAGTTTTGGATTCTTGCTATGGAACAGCAATGCATATTTGGCGCATTGAATGTGGATGTCTCGTTCACACAGAGCAGCAGAAACTTTAGTTCTGTTTAAAAGCCCACTAAGATAATACCATGGAGAAACGTCAATTCCACAAAATGGAGCTGTTTCATAGAAGGTAGCTGGAAATCTTGGACCTCTTGGGATAAAAGTATATTTTTATTAGAACAAAATCAGAAATTTGTATTTTTCCCCATATCTCAGCTCTCAAGGTGGAATGTCAATCTTGACGACAATGTGTTGAATCTGATGGCCCTGATATATCAACTTGTGCAGACTTACAAATGTCTCGGTTTAGACTTTCATATAGCCAACCAATGCCTTTGGTCAAGATTATCTTTGACTTGAAACTTTTGCTCTATCTAGTAGAGAGATAAATAAAGAGCAAGGAAGGCAAGAAGGAAAACATTTTCAGTCTCTGGATTATAAACTCTAAAAAAAAAGCAAAGCTTCCCATTCTTCAGTTTTTAGAAATTTTCTAGACTGCTCTTCCTAAACTGGTCTATTGGCAGAAAAAGGCAGGAAAAATAATCATCTGCCACTTCTGATTTTTGAATAAATCCTACGTGTCAGAGGTTTGGGGAATAGCTGTCCCTGAGGTCACTTTAAAACATAGTCTCATCAAGCTTCAGAAATCTTCATAGTTAGAAATAATAGAGCCAAGATCACTTTTGGAAAAATAATACTTGTTAAAAATTAGGCAGGTTGTGTACTTTGTGATGAATCTGCAATGTCAAGCAGTCTGTATTCCTGTGCCTTCAAACTACACTGAATGATTATAGTAGAAACAGGTTTCTGCCAAGCATCTTGTAAAGAAATCCGTGCTTCCCTTACCAGAAATTGTAATGTAGGTCTATTAATTTCCATGTGCTGCACTGTACATTAGAGAGGCACCTGTATCTTGAGGTGCTTAACCTCACAGAGTAGGCTAGAGCTCATCAGAGGGTGGTAAAACCAGCACTTTGTAAAACTTAAGCAAGTCACAGTAGTTTTTCTTACATGAGTGCAAGAAATCCTTTCCCCAGAGCTCTGCTTTTAACTAGCCACTAGAGTTTGCTGTAGCAGTGGCACAAACCTTACAAATTGATTATGAATAGAGAGTGCTGTGTACCATCACTGCCTTTGAATGAGAAACAGAGTTTAGGGTAAAATGTGGATCAGTCAAATGGCATCACTTCATGCCAAGTTTCAATCTAGTGTGAATGTTTATGGCCTCTGAAAATTCTGTTGTAACATAAAGGCCGCCAGATTCTTAAGTTCAGCTATGTCATTGGGCTCCTAGTATAATATAAATGTTTTCTTTCTTCATATGATTTATAGGCCTGTTTCTGTATCTTTTATTTTTCTGGGATCTTGGGTAATGAAGCAGAGTCTTATGCATGCCAAGCCTCTAACTGACAGCTATCTCACTGGTACTAGAAGAAGGAAGATTTGTTGGTCAGGGTACCCAGCTGACCAAAGGAAATAGCTTACAGTTGGCATTGACAAAGTGCAGTAAAAATATCACAAGTCCAAATATGCAAACCACAGATGGTTGAAGCCAAACCTGGGATACGTAAATGGTGCAACAGTTTGGACCACTTTTTCCAAGCAGATAAAAGAATCTATATAAGGTAGAGTTGTTAATTTAATTTTGATGTTCTGTAAAAATAAGCAGATCTTGGAAAGCTAAGATTTTTTTTTTTTTTCAAAGTGAGGTCATTGACAAAATGAAGTGCTTATTACCACAGAAATGTGTGTCAGGCTTCCTTAAGCAGTGCCATTAGTAAGGCAGGGATGATTACCCTGCTGATACAACAAAGACAAATATATTGAAGACATTAGGTCAGTTAGGAATTTGTAATATATAACTTAATGTGTGTGCCAGGATACTGGAAGCAGTCTGCTGTTTGTGTTCTTAAACTATAAACTGTGAAATGCAATTTTGTTTTACCACTTGCAGTCCTGAGGAAGAACTATTTTTTCTAAACACATGCTCTGTATCTGAGATACTTTTCACTGCATGTTAATACAGAGTAATTTCACACTGTTGTCAATGGATATATTAGTTTTTTGTTCAGCTTGTCATTTTCAGATTTTATTCTTGAAGAAAGCACTTTTAAATGTTGTACAACTTCTCTGTCATATTTTCATGCCAGCTTAAACCTAGCTTGGCCTGGCACTGTTTCAGGACACACATTTTTATTCTCTTGAGTTCTCGTTGCTGGAGCTGTTCAAGACTGAGGTTGCCATTTTACTGTCTGTTCACTAATCAGTTTGAGCAAGTCTGACCCAGATGGTAGTTTTCTTCCCCCTCAGAAATAAAACTAAGTTTGGTGAGGAATAAGAGTTGTGTCAGCTTTATAACGATGTATGATGGTGTCATCAGGGTCTTTGGAAGCTTGTAAAAAGGTGTCTGCCATCCATAGGTCTTCTGAACACAGAGCAGTTTGCAAAAGCATGTGTCATGCTTTTACATATCACAACACAAAAAATATGAAACCACTGTGCTTTGAGTATCAGGTGTGAGCAGAGTGGAATATAGTTGGCACTTTAAATAAAGCAAGGCAAAAATGCAACTTCCAGTCTTCACAAGGTGTGTAACAGAACAGAAAGTATCTATTTTCATGCCAAACTGTAATATTTGGATAGAAGGAATAATTTTGGAAAGTTATTTTACATTTAAAACTTTAAGGGAGATGCAATGTTACCCTCAAAAATTACAGGTTTGTTCTGAATCTAATTATGTGCCTCTTTTAGCTTATGGTATATTTAACTGACATCATAACAGCATCTTTAATTTGATATCAGTCCTTGAATGTTATTTAGAAGGAAGTTGATTGTAACATACTACTGACAAAAAAGCTTAGTTTCAGACTTTTAGTTGTGAATTCTTCAAAGATGATCTTGGTTACCTACTTAAGTGAGTGGAAGGCAGCAATTTCTTGCACATCTGAGCGGAATGGAAAAATATGACTGTGTAACATGATCCCTGACCAGCTTGACAGTCCTTTTCTGTTGTTCTGCAAGGACTGCTCCAGTGAAGAATTATTGCTTTCTGGTGTTTTTCAAGTTTCTGCTTCCCCTGCATCTTGTCCATGTTTCCACTGTTTGTGTAGAGGTTGGTGTGGGAAAGCACAGAGCAATTTGAAGTCTAGAATTCTGGGAGAGAATAAGCAGTGCAAGACAAGCTGACTGCAGGTGCATGGATGTAGTCTTCAAAAGATCAACCCTGAGATCAATAAGCAAAAGTCTTGTCCCTCTAAACCATTAATTCCCAAATCAAGCTCATAGAACTTTCTCTTAGTGATGGACATCTGCAACCTAAGTCGGTGACAGGTGGTGGACTTTTCTGATGACTTCTGAGAAATTTTTTATCAAAATGTTGTTGCCGTGGCTATTGAGAAAACCCAAATCCCCTGTCAGTGCTGAACCTGACACCAGTACCAGTAGCTATCTCAACTTTCTAGGTCCTGACTACTACTAAGGCTTCAAATTGATCTTGTGGCTGGTTTAGCACACTTCACTGGCTTTAAATATTGTTTCTCTGCGGTCTGTTTACTGATCATTACCTGTGTTTTTGCCCAAAATGCTGATAGACCATTAAGAGGTATTTCCTTTATATGGGCGTAAAATAGGGAACAATGCTTTTTTTTTTCTTGGCTCAACTCCTTCCCATGACTGAAAAGAGCAGTCAACGAATCAGAATGCTACAGAGGAAAATATTCATTAAAAACAGATTGTTTTAAATAAACCTCATTTAAAACATAAGCAAATAATACAGCATCCTGCATACCACTAGCAATTGCTGTACATTTAAATCACTTCTGCTTATTTGCATCATATCTGTGCTTTCTGTTGAATATTTTACTTCAGTAATGTAAATAAAGTTTAAATATATTTTTAGATGTGTGTGTATTTTTAATTCAAATATGTATTGTTATGTAAATAATTCATTTATATTATGGCATAAATCTCCATTTGTTTTGAAACTTTATAATATGGTTTTCTGTCATGCTTATCAGGCTGTTTTGCTTTTAAAGTAGAGTAGATCTGTGGCACTACAACACTAATGAGCATTTTAAATATTGTAGTTTTATGAAATTCTGTAGCTAAGGAGTAGCATAAGCAGACAGTTGGAATTTAGTAAAAGTAGGAGTAAAACTAAACTCAACTCATTCCCATCCCTCTATCTTTAACCATGAAATCCATACTCTCCCCAAAATGGAAGAATAGTAAGAGAGAGGCTGAAAAGTACGACGTGCTGATGTGATCCTCTGACTTCGGTTGGCAGCTGGGTGTTTATTTTTGTAAATTCCATTTAAGCAATAATTACAAAGACAAAACAATTGAATAAATCTGATTTATGGAATTTTCAAAAGAGCCTGTGAATTGCAAATGCTGCTTCCTACTTCTTTTTTCATAAAACTGAATTGCTAATTTTGACCCTGGAAACTTTGACTGCATTTTATTCATATTGCCAACAGCTTTTGCAAAAATTGGTTTGCATTCCTCTTTGTGCAGTATTTCCTAGGCATGTGGAGGAGTGGGCTTGCAGCAGTAGTACTGTGGAAGAAAACTGGTTGTGGAGGTTTTGAGTATTTGGGAGAGGGATAAGGGGCTGAGAAAGCGTGGGAGATCCTAGCCTGGGTAGCACTTATTTTATTCAGTGTGGTGTGGGAAAGTAGAAAAAGTAAGAAGAAGGAAAAAACTGCAAAAATACATATTTTGCAATGCACTCAATGGAAATTTTCAAAATAAAGCCAAGCTTTTCCACTCTGAACCTCGTAAGAGGGATATGGACAACTAAATAGACTAGTATTCACTTATCAATGAGTGTGGTAATAATCTATTTATTCCTACAACAGCTGCTGTGTTTTTATATTGAGTGCTTTTCTGGGGTTCTTCAATCTATTTCAACAAAATCTACCATGACTTTTTTAGGGTTTAATATTTTCATTTTTAGTGTTATATTTTATTTATACTAAATTTACTCAGAGATTCATTTCAGTTTTTGAATTTGATTAGTTTTCAAAAACTAATTTTGAAAAAACACTTTTGAGGTTTCTGTATAATAAGAACATGATTCATATGTTATACTCCCATCAGAGTCAGAAATTATTGAAACACACAGTAAAAGAAAAGTCTACCCCAAATGGCTTACAGTTGAAGAAGAAAAGGAAAGCACATAACAATGTGATCAGAGGAAGAATTGGCAAAATTTTTCTGTAGCAGGTGTTTCTTTCCTATTAGATTTCTTCCTTTGTAGTGGGGTCTGCTATGGAAATTG
Organism: Ibidorhyncha struthersii; assembly: GCA_013398815.1. NCBI lineage: Eukaryota > Metazoa > Chordata > Aves > Charadriiformes > Charadriidae > Ibidorhyncha > Ibidorhyncha struthersii. The sequence goes on from VZSZ01012051.1 coordinate 119,181, forward strand.
CATCACAGATTATTTTTTACATTTATTTATTTATTTCTCTCTTAAATCCATGCTTTAAATAACTCTCTTCTCACCAAGCTTCCTCCTCTAGAACAATTGATGGTTGTTTTTAATCTCATGTCTAGCTGTATTATTGTATTTATGTCAATGGAAAGGCTTTAGAAAACATACTGATAGTGCAGACCCAAAGTGATTGACATGAAACTAAGAGCATTTGGTTGCTGTAAGGAGCAGACTCATCTTATCCTCTTTTAACTCTGTATCCTTCCTCTTCCCTCAGTCTTATACTAAGACTGATGTGATGAGTTGAATTGGTGCTGTAATCCAGTTGAAAACTACTTGTGGGTTTTTTTTTCCCTTTTCTTTCGTTCAGCTAGTTTTCTTATTGAGCCAAAAAATGCTGTCATGCATGCTCTTCAGCTGACTGCATGTCATCAAGCTCCATTTTAAAAACAGCAGGCAGGAATCAGTTACAGGCATCAAGCTGATATTAGCCAAATCCTGTCCAAATTAGTCTTTTTTCTCCTTGTAGTTTATAGCCATCTGGAAGGAAGGGAATACAGGGCAGGGGACAGAAGTAGGAAACATATCCTACAGTTATTTTTCTTTCAGGTGTTTCAAAATTCTGAAAGGATTGTGCTGGACAGCTTCGTGTACCTTTGGATTCTCATAATCCAGTTTAGGTCTTGATTGGTTTAGGATGGTTCTTTCATTAGCTTTAAACAGGTGCTGGTTTGGTTGCCTAAGATCCTTGGATACTGTGCTCCTTCCAAACCATTATATTTCTGTGAAGTACACAAATGAAAAAGATGCAAGTCAATTCATCTCAGGCAGCAACAAATTGTTATCGTGTGCAGCAAGCACAGTGATCTGCAATAAAACAGCAAGTGTACTGAACGGGAGAGACAAAGTGTTACACTTCTTTCAGGGGGAGACAGAATTCCACAGACTGATGGATTTTATGGATTCATTGATCTTAAATAAATGTTCTTGATTGCTGCCCCCAGGAATTGTAAGCATGCTTTTGATATCAGGCATTCTGCTCTATTACATCTGAATAACAGTACAAGCAGTTCAGTATCCAACTTACAGCTTATTCAAATTCCCCTGTCCTATGCTAGGACTGTGGTACAGAGTTGCATGGGCCAGTTTCTCTTTGAGCATGGCCAATTTCACCCCTCACAAAATCAAAGGAAGATCTCTCAGAGCTCAAACTCTCAGACCTCCGTAACCTAGCGTGCAAGTCACAAAGGCCAAGTGTAGCAAACAACACATGGCAGGCAGTGGACAGGACTTTCCTTGCTAGACCCTGGAATTTGAATATCTCAGGATCATATTTCCTACCCATGGTGCAGTAACATAGCTTCTCTCCCTTTTTATGATCCCCTGGGGCAGAGTCGGCTGGTTGGTAGATCACAGCAGAGTTTGCAACATGATTTCACAGAAAAGACCAGTGAAAAGTAACTGAGGGACTGAGCAAGTCTCACAGCTGGGTATCGAGACTTTGCAGACCTGGAGTCTTGGCTAGTGAAAAATAGTTATGCCTTCTTGTCCATTCTAACTTACCTTCTTTGGAGACAGCAGAAGTCTGGGAGCAATGAGTAGTGCAGCTGCTACTCCCACTAGAGTCAGACATGTCTGAGTCTTTGTCACTGTATGGAAACTTTGGTTAAGCTTCCTAAATCTGGGATGTTCTCAAAATCTGGCTGAGAGAATCTGTCGATCCATTTTAATCTTAATGACAAATTTCTAAGGTGCAGTGTGCCAGGAAGTAATCTTTCTCTTTCATCTGCATGACTCAATTTTGGCATATTTCTAGAAATTGAAAAAAAGAGTGGAAAGAAGATTCTTCATTTTCAGATTAGGCAGGCTAGAGAAGAAGGAAGGAGGTACTAAACTATGTGGCATTCCTCTTTTGCTAAGAAATGCCTAGAGAATGGGAAAACTATCTCATACTGTGCACTGCATCACACCAGTATTGAGTGATTTTGATGCATTCCTGGCTTTCCTTTCTAATATGATACATCAGCAACATGCACATGAATGCTGCAAACAGCTATACTATTATTGTGAGGGTGTATTGATCCATACTTGTGCTTTCTAGTGAATTCTTTAAGGCAGTGCCCATTTTGTCTTGTGTTTTCTTTTATCCATAACATCTACATTAAAGCTGGACAAAATGAAAACTAAAATTCTTGGTCAAAGCAAGATAGAAATTCCCCTCTGAGTTTAGTCATGCAACAAGCCTGCTGCACTACAGAATGTGGAGTGGATTCTCTGAACATACCACTGTAGCATGGAAAAAGCCTACAACAAATGCAATAACCTGTTTATTAGTTTCTACTGTGCATGAAACTCTCTTTCTTGCCAATTCTTTTTCCACTGTCTAATTGTATTAACAAAGCACAGAATGTTGAAGGGACCTGTCCTGGATGCAATCTACAGCATCCCTAACAGTTTTCATCATCATTTTATTCTGCCTTGCCATAAAATGCAGCACCGCTGGCATAAATTGAGCAGTCACGTTTTGTGCTGCCAGCAGATGATGGGGAAGGCGATTAATATCTGTGAACACTCATATAGCACTTCTCTCATTGCCCCTTTTACTCATGTGAAAAGAGGAATCAGTGCAGTGTCTGTAGTGCATCGTTCATCCTACATGGATCACGAAGCTATTACCCTGAATATACAATATACTCAGTTCCTGTTTGCTGCGAATAAAGATAGCAAAAACAGCAGCCAAATTTCCCAGGGACAATTCTGCTGTCAGTGCTCCAGCTAAAACAGCAGTGGCTCAGCTCTTTTTCTCTCTCATCATCGACCTCTCTTTTTCCCATGCATGCCCTGTCTTCATTTCTAGTGTGAGACTTCATCTGCATCCACATGGCAGAATTTAAGTGGCAAGAATTTCCACTGTTGCTTCTGCTGGTTCAGCAGATCCTTTGTCAGGTAGTTTCCAGCCTTTATACTGCTATTTGTTGTATTGCTTTGCCCACCACAAATGTAAACACTTCAAAGTCCTTTTATACTGGGACAGACACTTAGAGATGACAGCTTCAAGTCAGCTTCGCTGTCTTCTATATGCTATGTATTTTGTTCTCTCATCTATGCACCTGCATTGTTATGTTGCAGATTGTAGGAATCATTTCATGGGTTTTGCCTCCAGATTGTGTTTTAAGATTGTTTTAAGATACAAAGCAATAGTCAAGCACACTGCGTTACTTCTACTGACTTCTTCATGTGAAGTTTTGCCCCATGGAATTCACCGGCAGTCAAGTAACTGGATTCAGCAGGCAGCCTTTCTATGGGATCTGATAACTCCCTGTAACGTTTATATATTCCAGAAAGAAGTTTTCCCCAAAAAATATTATAGGTGTAAGAAAAAATGTCTTTGGTTTTAATGCACTATAAAAATATGGAAGTCTGCGTACTAGGCAAGAGCTCGTTGTATCAAACCTGCACAGGTGTGAAAAATTATCTTTTGCTGTGAACCTAAAACCCAGAAGAATGATGATATATCAGTGACATATATACTGAATACTCATTGCCTTATTCACAAGGAGGTTGTATGTACAGAAAAACTTTCCACTGATACATACTAATTGGTTTTGTTAATGTTGTGTTCAGTGACTGATATTGCACATTGCACAAAGAAGTTAGACTATCTCAGCCCAGAAATGATTAGCCATGCAAACAAGGCAGAGACCAGAGAAAGGGTTCTGACATATAAGCAATGCGACTGGTGTGAGAGTTCTAAAAGTCTTATATTTAGACTTCGGTTAATAAAAATTTCCTGGTGATCCAGACATGGGTTCCCCGTATCCTTTAGTATATATTCAGATTAACATCTTGCAATGCCGAAAGGTATGCTAGTGGCTGAGCAGTCCAAATAAATAGCATAACGTTGCTGCCATAAAATGCTCATTATCTAAGCCCCTGATCTTGCACGCACCCAACCACATACATAGATTTGCTCCTGTGTACAGCTTCACTGACTGGAACCGCTTGGCTAGATAAAATTGTACAATACTTAAACGTGTAAAAGCTCAGGAGCTAAGGCTGAGTGTGGTATGACTTAGTGGGTAGAGGGGAAAAATACTGGAAATAGAAATTATATGGCTGTTATAAATCACCTTGTTAATTTTATTATTAATATCATTAATAAGATATGGAATTGAGGTATGTGGATACCTGAACATTTTTATCTCTTTATGGTTTAAGCTTTTTCTCGTAGTGTAGAAAAGTCTTTAGACTGATAGATTTTCTTTTGTCTTCTAAAAGTTTTTTTATAAATATAAACAAACCTATTTATTTTATTTATTTTATTTGTGTATATATTAAAATCAAACATTTTCTGTAACTTTGTGAAAGCTAGTAGAAAAAATTAGGGAGGAAAGAATACACGCACCCCAGTGATATATCCTGGGCCACTACTAATACAATTATCTTTTAGATTGCCTTCTTAGGGCAATAAGTCTTAGGTGAGATCACTGTCTTCTGTTTGTTACTATTTTCTTCTCAAAACTTTGAACTCATGGTAAATTTCAACCCAAACAGACAGACATACAAGTATGGTCTTGCATGTTTTGTGCAAATCTGCCACTTGAGGAAAAGGGACTTTGAAGGCTGGGACAGGCCTCTACTGAACAAAAAGCAAAATGTGGCTATTAAACAGTCTGTTTGATAAGAACCAGCCAGTCAAGTCAATACAGGCATATGGTCCCCAAGAAACATATGTAGATCCAGACTGGTCACTATGGTAGTATCTCTTGGCTGACGGAAAGCCCCAAAAGATAAGAAATTGTTACAATGGAAAGGAGAGTGTGGGGGATGGAAGACAGGAATTGAGCTTTTGTTAAAGATACCGTCTGTGAAACAGGTGGTTTTCATGTAGTTATATTTAAGCTCCGATTTAAGAGGAGTAGGTTACCTGCTTTACAAATAGATCATATACAGAGAGGTCATTTGTTTGTTCCGCTGTTCACTTTCAATGATCTCAGGCCAGATGCAGCACCTTATTGTGCTTCTTCAGTGAAATCAGATGCTCTACACACACAAAAGGAAATGGAGAAATACAGTGGTGATTGAATTCTAATCATTCATTCTGACCCAACAGTCTAGTCAGGTAAAAGTTTTGTAGCCTCCTTGTAGTGGCGGCTGAGAGAAGAGCATAGGATTCAGTCCTTAGTTTGATCCTTTAGACACTAATCCATGTATTTGTTCCTTTCTCTGCTCACACTCTGCAAACCAAATGCAAGTAGAATAATGTAACAGAGTCTACTAAATCCTGGTGATACAAGCAGCTGGAGAACATGGCAGCTGCAGCGTGAGATAGGCAGGTGAATCAACATTACTCCTAGTGCAAGTGAATGGGGGAAGACGAAGGAAAGTAATTTAATACGACAGCAGCATTCAGGTTCAATAGATCACTTTTATCAGGGCCACATTCATAGGGATGCCATATGGTGAGCTGCTGTAAAGAATGACCCCACCCAGCTCTGCGTATGGTACCCCCCATTTATAATAGATGTTGCTAAAGGTTTATTAAGCATTATTAAAAAGCTAACATTACAGCATCCCTTCAGAGACACTAAAAGCCAGGGTAAGATTACAGAGATGGCATTATCCAACTTTCAGCTGCTTTTATCATATGCATTTACATAGTGTTATTTCTATAATAGTATAAAAAGATTGACTTGTGTCAGTATACTTAAATGAAAATTTTTGTGCCAACTTAGGAATTCTGGCAGCAGTACAGACATTAACAGGTGACAGTTGTCATTTTGAATGCCTTCATCAGAAAAATACTTTTTTCTTTCTTTGCTCTTTCCTTTGTGCATAGAGGTTTATTGATTTCAGCACATGCTGGATGAGATAATAACTAGCTTACAGTGATACAAGGGGGGATGTGAATGATAGTCTTTGTTACTTTAAAAAATAGCATAGCTCACTAAGACTTTTCAGTCAGCTTTTTTGTTGTTGTTTTTTTGTGGTTTGTTTTTTTTTTTTAATGGTCAAATATGCAATAGTACTCAGCCCTGACAAAACGGAGAACTGGCTGTGTTGATTAAAAATGCTGAGTGGCACAAAGCGGTCATGGTTAGTCTGGCATCCTGGTATCAGGTTGTAGTGTTTGCAGTGCGGTATTGTCATGAGTAGATATAATGTGCTGACATTGCCATTTAAAACATGTCATGATGAGCCCAAAGGACTGGTTCTTCAAGAGAAGGAGAATCAGCCTGAGCTCTTAGCTACACATGAATTTTAGTCTTTGAACTTTGACTAAGCTTCATCCTGCTTTCTCATTTTCTCACCCTTTCTTCATTTCTGACTCCTAAGAACAAGAGGAGGAACTCTGTACTTGCAAGGAGGAAGCAAGTTTTTTTTATTTCTTCTGCCTTGTTCCTTATGCTCCTCCGGTGCCTTTCCAGGAAAACAAATGCCCTACTGAAACATTGTCCTCACTTCCCAAGAGCTGGTTACCACCAGATTTCCAGAAAATGATGGCATGAGTAGTGGTTTTTCAACATCTTTTACTTTACAGATCCTAAACATTTTCAGGTGGGTTGGCAAACCTCTTTAGACATTTCACAAATACACACAGCATAGATGAATTTGCTCTCATTTATGACATTTCCTAGCCTCTTATAAATAGCCTACAGACTCCAGGTTTCTGCAGGCAACAGCTGGAAAACCAAGGAGCCGTTATACCTCCGCATTTCATCTTGGACAAGAACGGCTATGGATTTGAGTGTTGTGCTTGACTGAACTAAATAATCTTTCTCTTAAAACAGTGGCTTCTTCAAAATGGTTGTTCAAATCATATTATAACTGGTAATCATGAATTAAATTCTGGATATATTTAAGTAATTTCAGGTCTTCCTTGATACCTGAACGCACATTTTTGTCATCGTGTTGACGATAGAGACTGAAACCAGCTGGTGTTAGGGCAGAACAGTGGCAGTAAAGATCTAGCAAGAGAGGCATCTTAAGAAAATCAGAATACTGCTTGATGACTACAATATCACCATTTGTGCATCTTGGAATGTGAAAAAAGACATTCTCTACCATAACTTGGCAGAGAAGAGCACCTGTGCTCTGAAAGGACACAGTTGGTGATGGGATGAACATTTTTGAATGAGATGTAGTTTTGAAAGGTAAGGTATAAGCTAATATAAGTAATCTCTTACACTTTTAATTAAGATAAAAATCCAAATGGCTCACACATTGCCTACCCTTAGAAGTGCTTTTTAATGTTAACTGCATTTTCATGATCTTTTTGGCATACATGAAATAGTGTTTATATAAACATTTAAACAAATGTTCTTTTGTTATTTTTTACTAATTAATGCAGATGGTTTGTTTTACTTAGATGTGCATGATTTACTTTTTTAGGGTGAGTACCGTATTTCTTGCGTATGGGAAAGGCTGGCTTTTCTCATTTGATGAGCAAGCCCAGGTCCATGCATTTTCAACAGCAGAAAAGAGGAAAAATCAAGTATCCAGAAGTCTTCTCTGTTATGCGTTCTACAGGGTATGTGTGCTTATACCCAGCTGTATAGGTCCTAGGTAAAAGTGTCAGTTTGAAGAGGTGGCCCTTAGCAGTCCCAGTTTATTCTCACCTTGAGCCTTACACATTGTACACCTGCTGACCTTTTTCTTCCAGTTACTTGTCCCACAGCTTGCCAGAAGTCTGCTCCCACTGAAGTTTTCCGTTCAGTCTTTCATATACACTGCAGCTGTGAAGTACTTCTCTATCTTCCTGGTTAGTACCTGCCTGACATTTCCCCAACACCACCAGGCGTCTGCCAGCTACTGATACTCACACATTGCCTTTGGGCACTACAGTCAGCCTTTCCCACACCTTTCATCCAGCTCTTTCTTGAAGAAACTAGTTTCTAAGCATCCACTTCTCGTAAGGACTTCAGGACTTTGGGCAGGAGGCCTGCCTATTCCCTCAGATTATTCTCAAATGACACCTTCTCCCCACTCCCACCCCCATCCCCCATCTAAGTGACCCGCCACTAAACTCACTCAAGTTTCCTTTTGGGGGGCCCAAAAAAAGTGATACAGTACACATTCATAACTTTGGCTTCAAATCCCTACCTGGTATCACCCCCTTCCATGAGTCTCCTGATGCATTTTACCCCCACAACTTCACAGACCACTTTCAGAGGGATTCAAAGTCAACTGAAGCCAAAGCAGTTCTTGCCATTAAGTTTAGCAGACTTTGTACCTTGCTTTCAGTGAAGACTGTTCAGGTGGGGAACACAGGTGATGCATCATGCCAGCCTTTTTCACAGTGTTACTTCGTTTAGCACGTGGCTTAACAAAGATTGTCGATTCTTGAAAGTCTTGAGGAAACCCTGAAATTCCCTCTGGAAAAGATTCATCAGTGCTCTTGCAAACTATTAGCAATTTTGATTTAGACCTGTGTGAAACCTGTTCGAGACTTAGTAAACCTTCAAGGCTCTGAAATAATCCAACAAATATTAAACCCCACTTCAAGTTTCATCTACCTAATCAGAATGTTGTTACACACAGATTTCCTTCAAATCTGTGAAAGTTCTGACTACAAACATCTGCTGACACAGGTCTTCTTGACATGATCTTACCTTACTCTTTCATTAAATGTTCTCCTGTTTTTCTTTGGTGTGGGACTTTGAAGGACTAGAGAAGAGAAAGATTTCTGGGAATTTAATTTTTTTTTTATATTATCAACTGAAGTGAAAGGCAATAGGAGCTTTCAAATTTTGCTTCCCAAAAGTATGTTTGGAAACCAAGCTCTAAAACTACCAATATTCCGTGGCTACAACTAAAAGATTCCTTATCAGTTCTACTTCAGGGCTGTCATTTTGTAGCAGCAATCTAGGAAGTCGGTTTTGACACTTCTTACATTTTAACCAGTGTTTTCACTTGCTCAATTTATAGTTCAAACACTTCTTGTAACACATAGAGAAATAAAAATGCACACTATCGTTACTCACTTTACTCATGACATCTTGAGATAGATAAGTTCTAAACTGTTCTAAAGGAGTTGCGCGATATTTAAATAGGAGATAACTGTTAAAGACTTGCTCTGCTGTATTTTTCCAGAGTTTCTGTTGTGAAAGAGACAGAAATAGTTGATGGTCTGACTTGGGATTTGTGCATTTTAGCCCATGACATTAAAAGCAAGGTGAAGGTATTAGTGAACAGAGCTAGTGTTTTAGGGCAAAGCGCAACATATCAAGACATTACCTAACAAATAAAAATGGAGCTTTTCACCTTATTTGTAAAAGAAAATGGTGAAGATTTACTTTTTAGGATGATTGTAACACACATGTAGTGCTGTTTTATGTCTTCAGCAAAGTATAACAGATGGACTGTGGGTTTATCGGGGAAAAAAATGTGCTGAAAGATTTTTATTATGTGAGAAAGAGAGAACAAAACCCAAGGAAACATCTGGACAATTAATCTCTCAAATCTTTGTATATAACATGAAGAAAATTACTGAAATATTTCAGAAGTCTTGCACAGAAACAAATTAACTATTGTTAGCAAAGCACAATAATTTACTGTCTTACATGTAAAAAGATCTTTGTGATTAATAATTAGTTGATGCCACTTTGTTCTTCAAGCATGGAAAAATGAAGAACAGGAAGAGCAGCGTGTTCCTCATGAGTTTTCTACTTTGTCATTATGAACTGATGAATCACTTTCACCAAAGCTGAACTGATCTGTTGTCTTTCAAGGAATCATATGACTTTATGGGGAAAATGGTTCTTTACCTATTATTCAAGTCTGCATGGCATCTGATTACTAAGATGGACCTAAACATCTGGTAATCATGCCACCTCTTCCTGACATGTGTACGCAATATGCAGTTCTGCTTTGTGGGTTTTTGTGTGTGGAGGGGTTTGTTTTTTATTTTAAAACTACACAATGACAGGTGAGCAAAGAAATAGGTACTTTTTGTCTGGGCTGGTGAAACCTTATCTTTCCTGAGAGACTAGATTACTGTTTAAATTAGTGTTTTCTCAAAGTTGTTGTGCCATCAAGCTGTTCTAAATGAAAAAGTTGAGGCCTACCATCAATGCCTGCTGGCTGTTTCTCCATGTTCTTCTCATGCAGTGCCTTTTCTGTGACAGCAACGGTGGTATACTGCAGAGAACGGTCATAGATTAAACATCTCATATGCTCACTTTTATGCTCTTAGTTGTGTTCCTGGTATGTTGATTTCTTCTCCCTCAGCTTTACATATTTTAGGAAATGGGAAAGAGTTCCTTTCATTGGTTTACCTGACTATACCCTTTGAATTCTGATTTTGGCTTCCCCTCCTAGCAACCCCACTGTGGATTTTCTAGTAGATATTAATTCAAACACTATTAAAAGTATATACTTTGGCCTTTCTCCTCTTCTCCCAGCCAAATAAGACTACAGATATTTTGCCACACAAGTTCAAAACAGTGGTCTCTCTGGGCTAGTGTCCCATTTCTGTCAGTAACTGTGTCACTTCCAAAGCAGAAACGCTAAGGAAGCAGTCTGAGTGATAACCGAGGCCCAAGAACAAATCATTCTCAGTGTGCAGTCTGACTCATGACCAAAGCTGGAAAATCAATATCCTTTCTGAAACTCAGGCTCATTGTTTGTGTCTAACCCGTGCTACTGTATGTCTGGATGTTTAGTTGCACATATTATTTGTCTTTAAATCTCCTTTGAAACTCATTAAACTCCTGAATTTGCTTTTATCATTTTTCAAGTGATGAATTAAGAAAACTGTCTATTTATGGATTGAAGGAGGATTATTTGTCTTTCTCTCTTTTTAGTCAATCTAACAGATAGGAAAACCTCTAAATAGTCAGGCTTTTAAAATAGTATGGTTCAATCTAAGCTCTTGAAAAATGTAATTCTGACATTCAGAGTTTAAGTGCCTGGTCTTCGCCATCCAGTATCTTTGTTGCCAAATAGTGTCAGAAGATGTTGAAAATTCAGTACCTTGGTGGCAAAGTATTTTTGTCAGACAATTTAAAATCTAGTTTGGGTATAACACCTATTTCACGTCAACTCCAATACTACTAGACGTTGGCATTGCTGATTGGGGCTTCTTAAAGTAAAATGGTGACAGTTATATGTTAGCATAAAATCTGGAGTCTGGTGCCAGAAAAAATGTTGAAACTTAATTAAAGGGTAACAGTTTTCAAAACATCTTGGAAAAAGTTATGTCATCATATTTAGCCATATATTTTACTTTGTTTTTCTCTTGTATGAAGACACAAAACGAAATGCAAAATTCTTGTAGAAAGATGTGCAGGGGAGCTTCCCTCTGGGAATGATTTGTTACTTTTTGAGTACTGCTGTGAATGATGGTCTCAAAAGAATCAAAGAGGGTTTCTGATGTTCTCACCAGTGATTTAGAAAAAAAAAAAAAAGAAAATGCCTTAACTACTTTTATTGATTCAGTAAGTGTGTTTGTTTATTTTTCTTTCTTTACTCATATTTGAAATTACACTAGTAAATATATTTAAACAGACAGTGGCTTTTGATTGTTTTCTGTATTTTTGTATTTAATTTTTTAGCATGTACATACCAGATATATCTGACAAATTAATTAATATCAGCCACCAAAGAATAAAGACTTAAGGCTCTAGATATTTGTACTAACATCACCTTCTGTGCCTCACAGATCTGCATATTAACGGAGATTACCATAAGAGTTTTCATTTGAGATAAATTTGTTCAATAGTATTGTCCTATACTGAATGTTATCCTCTGCAGTGAACTAGTTAATGTTTACTTCAGCTGCTGAAATATTCTGAACTTCACTAGGAGTGTATCTGTCATCAGTGTTTCACGGATTCACACCTCCCTGAGAATAATACTATAAACTAATTTTTAATATCAATATTATAGATTAATGACATAGCATGAAGATAACTACTTTCCCTTACAGATCTTTATTTTAGGACTGTCAGACCTCAGAGGCAGAAGGGTTTTTTTTCCCCCTTGAATGATACTTGACTTGCTAGCTGAATCATAGTGGTGCTTGTGGTCTTTTACCAAGGAACTGTGGCAAAAAGAATTTTGATGGCCTGGAAGCACCAAAATAAAACACCTTGTTTTGGAAGAAGGAAAGTGATTATGTTCTTCTGTGGTTTAGGTGTTTGTTTGTTTATTAATTATTTAGGGTATGGTAATGATGTCATTAATTAAAAGAAGCAGCAGGAAAACTGTGGACAGCTTTTTTTAAAAAAAATGCACATTCAGAGAACAACAAACTTCCTCTCAAAACATAAAAAGAAATGTAATAGAACTTAAAAGTCCACTTATTATATGCGAACCTAGTATATTTGCATGCCATAGCCATGGCTAACCATAATCACCTTGGACCACTTAAGTCATCCTTAATCCAAATAAAATTACATGTATTTGAGTGCAAAATAGAGTCCACAAATTAAAAGGTAAACTCTTTTTCTACTTATATTTGCCTAATCCACATATGCTGTCATTGATGGTCAATTCAGTGGAAACCAAGAAGGGTAGGAATACAAGCAAAACCAAAATGACATGGCAAGTTGAGGGTCTCCAGGAACTGGGCATGGCAATTGCTTTCATCAGTACCATCTCAAACCCCATTTTCTCCTTTAAAGTATGAGGATGCTGGAGTCTCATTTGTGGCACTGGTATTACACTTTGAAACATATGTTTCTCCTCCCCACCTAAGTTATTTACCCTATTGCAGTAAAAACCAAATTTTGTCATTTATACTATACACAAATTCCAACTGGCAGCTTCCAGCCTGCAGATTCATTGTATAGAATCATAGGATCATAGAATGGTTTAGGTTGGAAGGGACCTTAAAGATCATGTGTTTCCAACACCCCCTGCCAGGGGCAAGGACACTTCCCATTAGTCCAGGTTGCTCAAAGCCCCATCCAACATGGTCTTGAACACTTCCAGGGATGGGGCCTCCACAACTTCCCTGGGCAATTTGTTCCAGTGCCTCACCACCCTCAGAGTGAAAAATTTCTTGCTAATATCTAATCTAGATCCCCCCTCTTTAAGCTTGAAGCCATTGGCCCTCGTCCTATCACTACATGCCCATGCAAAAAGTCCCTTTCCAGCTTTCTTGCAGGCTGCTTTCAGATACTGGAAGGCTGCTGTAAGGTCTCCCTGGAGTCTTCTCCAGGCTGAACAGCCCCAACTCTCTCTGCCTGTCTTCATAGGAGAGGTGCTCCAGCCCTCCAGTCATCTTCGTGGTCCTCCTCTGGACTCACTCCAACAGGTCCACGTCCTTCTTATGTTGAGGGCTCCAGAGCTGGACGCAGTACTCCAGGTGGGGGTCTCATGAGAGCAGAGAAGAGGGGCAGAACAGCCTCCCTTCACCTGCTGGCCATGCTTCTTCTGATGCAGCCCAGGATACAGCTGGCCTTATGGGCTGCATGTGCACATTGCCGGCTCATGTTGAGCTTCTCATCAGCCAACACCCCCAAGTCCTTCTCATTAGGGCTGCTTTCAATCCATTCTCCACCCAGCCTGTATTTGTGGATGGGATTGCCCCAACCCATGTGCAGGACCTTGCACTTTGCACTTGCACTTGCACTTCATGAGGTTTGCACAGGCCCACGTCTCAAGCCTGTCTGGGTCCCTCTGGATGGCATCCCTTCCCCGCAGCGTGTTGACTGCTCCACACAGCTTGGTGTCATCAGCAAACTTGTTGAGGGTGCACTCAATCCCAATATCCATGTCACTAACAAAGATGTTAAAAAGTACTGGTCCCAGTACTGACCCCTGAGGAACACCACTTGTCACTCCTTGCCACTCGGACATCAAGCTGTTGACTGCAACTCTTTGACTGCGACCGTCCAGACAGTTCCTTATCCACTGAGTGGTCCATTAGCCAAAGCCATTTTTCTCCAATTTAGAGACCAGGATATTGTGCGGGACAGCATCAAATGCTTTGCACAACAGCAAGGAGGCAAATACTTTCCACTTACTTCAGTCAACAGAACATAGTTCAGCAGGAGGTGCTACTATCTCAGAAGGAATGGGTGGTGGTGGCAGCTCAATGGTGTAGTTACTGTAATGTGATGTTCATGGCAGCTCCAGCAGCTAAACCCTCTTCTGGACAGAGCCTTTTAAACGATGTTTCTTGGGCAGCTACTGCTCACAGTGCTGGGACATTGGAGGGTAATCAGACACCCAGAAGCTATCATTGCCTCCAGTTAGTCCTGCTGCAGTCCCTTTGGTCACTCTCCCAAGTGACTCGCACCTTACACACCTCCCTATATCAGTCAGACATATTGCAAAGGCATTCGGACAATTCACACCCCTGCCCCCCATATGCATCACCCTGGCCCTCAAACATGATCTTTCCTAAGGCATTGAAAAGGCTGAATTGTCATGGAAGAGTTTTTATTTCATTTGAATGTCGTTTGGTTTTGGCTAAATATGAGAATAAAAGAAAATGATGGGTCCTTTTCAGAGCTTCATGTTTGTACTTTTGTAATAACTGGCCATGTCCCTCTTGTATAATTGTTCCTTCTCAAGATGAAGCTGATAAGGAGAGACAAAGGCCTTGGAAAGGTGACATGTTAAGTCACCAGGAGAGCCTTTTGTCACTGAGGAACAGTGGCTTCCCTCTCCACAGCAATATAGACGATGTCTTCCTTCTGAATTGAATTCCCCTTTACGTAATGTATTATTTTCTTGACTTGTTTGGGACATACATGAAACATGGTGATACATTCTTAGTACCATAAGCGCTGAATCAAGCACTTTATTATTCACTGGTCATAAAATCATTCTCTTAGCCTGACAGTACTTCTAAGTCAAAACTGCTTATTTCACTGCCACATGCTTTAATCTTCAAATTCATGTTGTATAGTCTAAGTTACAGGCATCTAGATGTAACGTTATCTAACATGTTAGTACAGCTTTTTTGAAAACACGATAGACCCTTTGTTGTTACACACATTTTGTATAATAAGGAGAGGGTATCCAGTTCTCCATATTAAGTAATGGCAGGACTAAAGCTACTATCACTGAAAAGAAGTTTCTTTTGATGCTCAGTGAAACAATATAGTCCTGTCACAAGGACCTGACATCTGCAGCCTGTGTCATGCCTTTTGTCCAAGTCCCTGAGAATTGCACTTGCAGACTGGGAGCAAGAACAAATGAAGAATTCCAAAAGAATTTCTATATATTCCACTTCAGTACTTCTAAGTCATTATTCCGGTATGCCACCTACTAATTTTCTCATTTGCACTATGTATTTTTGATGTTGTCCTTATGATTTCTTCTTCATACAGGTTACTTGTATGAGAAGTATTTCCCGAACCCATTTTTGGTTCTATTTTCGATAAGCTTTCACATCATAGAAGCTCTGCAGAGACTCAAATGAGAGAAATCAATTGTCTGTACTTTATTCTCTTTTGTAGTGGCAGAGTGTGCCCTCCCAGGACTCTCAGCTTGTTCTCACAATTGCCATGGGATCTGATAGCAATCTTTTAAGAGTAGTTATGTGCTTATAAATGCTGTGCATTTCTTTTCATCATATTGCTCAGAAATGCTTTATTTGAAGTGAAAACATTGTATCTCTTGAGTACCTTCTGTAACACAAAACATATTCAAGTCAGATACGATTTATTGTTTCTGTTATGTTCTATTGCTTCTGTAATTTGTATTTACTCTAACATTGGTGCACTGTACTCCAGTATCCATTGTAGTCAGAACTGTACAAATACATAAAAATGTTACCTTTCATAAAGAGCCTTTTTCCATACACCTTATTTTTCAGAAACACATTCTCTTGCATGAGGTGAACAAATTCTTTTAGTTTGAAATTATTCCAGATATCTCTTTACTGCATGGACTTTAACTTTTTATTGGTGCAGTAAATCTGGGCAGCTGCATCACACTAATGCTATTTGTGTGTGTTTTACAAATGTTTTCCTACACACGTAGATGGAAAATGCATAATTATTATGTATCAAAATTGGCATTACAAGGACATCAGTGGTTCAAATATAATAATTCGGAAATTGGAGTTTCACATTATGTCCAACCTCATGTGTGTAACCCAGTCTTTAATTGCAGAATCACTTAATATTTTTCAATAGGATGTTTGCCTCAGGTTGTATTACAACACATATTCTCATTTATGAAAGGCTTGGCTTTGACACCACAGTATTCCCTTGACAGAGTTTCTTTTATATATATGTGTTTTAAGGTGTAATTCCCAGTAGCTATGATGTTTCAATCAATATTCTTTGAAGCTCATGATCAAAGTCCCATTTATTTAAACGCTGCAGTTTTCAGGTTCCTAACAAGTGTTGGTAATTGGACAGTTTTTAAAAAAAAAAAATCCACCACAAGAAACCAACCCAACCACCCCCAAAAAACCCCAACAGAAAAGCTGTCTACTCATAACACATTCAACCTGAATGCCTTGGGGTACTGAGAATAACCTGCCTGCCTGTCTTTTTGTCGGTGTCACCCAGGTGGCACATAGGGAGGTGCTCAGTCTCACAAAGCAGGTGCATCTGTGGAAGCACGCTTGAAGGAAGGTGTTGTGGTTTAGGCTTAATCAGCTACTGGGGATGTGGGGCATGCCAGATGGGACTGACAGATGCTCCCCCCTACCCCTCTTCAAAGAGGGAGGCAGAGGAGGGAAAAAGAGACTTATAAGTTTAGAAGGAACTATACTCTAATGAAATATTCTTCATTAAAAAAAAAAAGAAAATAATGAAATATATACAAAAACGTATCAAGCTCCCAGCATGACAATCATGACACTAGCTGGCACTGGGGAAGTCCCAGACTGGACTCAGTGATGGACGAGAACTGAATTCCGGATCTGCATTCAGGATCGGGATCAGGATCAGGCGTGGGATTGGGATCAAGAACAGATGAACAGAGTCCTCCTCAGACACTGGCCATTGAAGAAAGAGAGAAGAGCGAGCTGACCCTTTTATCTCTCAGCTTTTATACTGAGCATGAGGCACATGGGATGGAATACACTGTGGGTCAGTTTTGGGTCACCTGTCCTGTCCACTCCTCCCCACAGGTGGGACCCCTCCACACTTTTCTGCTTCTGACCCTCCAATGGGGCAAGTAACAAAGTTAGTTGGCCTGGGTTGTTACAGAAATAAGTGTGAGAGCCTCTCTGCGTACCATGCCTGGGCATCAGCTATAATCGTAGGTCTTACCGCTCTGAGAATGAACATTGTCTGCACAATATGTTAATTTCAGTAGTTAGAAGAGGCTTAACTAAGAAGCAAAGTTGCTGAACAAAATTGGTCCTGTTTTACCTCAAACCAGGACAGAGAGATATATTCACAACTCCAGCCAATGCAGTCCTGGCACCTTTGCATTCCAACTGATAAATGATTTATTTCCATAACACAGAAATACAGTGTTTCAACTCTTGTTGAAGCTCTTCTTCCATTAAATGAAAAGGATAAGAGAAAGATGGTAAAGAGCTTTCCTCCATATTTTAAGACACTGTAGTTGAATAGGAATCTGGACGAAGGGATAGAGTGTACCATCAGCAAGTTTGCTGATGACACAAAACTGGGAGGAGTGGCTGATACGCCAGAAGGCTGTGCTGCCTTACAGCATGACCTGGATAGGCTGGAGAGTTGGGCAGAGAGGAACTTAATGAAATTCAACAAGGGTAAATGTAGGGTACTGCATCTGGGGAGGAATAACCCCATGCATCAGTACAGGTTGGGGGCCGACCTCCTGGAGAGCAGCTCTGTGGAAAGGGACCTGGGAGTCCTGGTGGACAACAGGATGACCATGAGCCAGCAATGTACCCTGGCGGCCAAGAGGGCCAATGGCATCCTGGGGTGCATCAAAAGGAGTGTGGCCAGCAGGTCGAGGGAGGTCATCCTCCCCCTCTACTCTGCCCTGGTGAGGCCGCATCTGGAGCACTGCGTCCAGTTCTGGGCTCCCCAGTTCAAGAAGGACAGGGATCTGCTGGAGAGGGTCCAGCAAAGGGCTACAAAGATGATTAGGGGATTGGAGCATCTTTCATATGAGGAAAGGCTGAGGGATTTGGGTCTCTATAGTCTGGAGAAAAGAAGATTGAGGGGGGATCTTGTTAATGCTTTCAAATACTTGAAGGGAGGATGCCAGGGGGATGGGAGCAGTCTTTTTTCAGTGGTGCCCATTGATAGGACGAGGGGTAATGGGCACAAACTTGAACATAGGAAGTTCCATCTTAACATGAGGAGGAACTTCTTTACTTTGAGAGTGGTGGAACACTGGAACAGGCTGCCCAGAGAGGTTGTGGAGTCTCCCACTCTGGAGACATTCCAAACCCGCCTGGACGCTGTCCTGTGCAACCTGTTGTAGGTGACCCTGCTCTGGCGGGGGGGTTGGACTAGATGATCTCCAGAGGTCCCTTCCAACCCTGACTATTCTGTGATTCTGTGATTCTGTATGCGGTTTGACTTGGCAGAGGGGAGGTTTCTTCCTATTTCATCTAGCTGAAGTTCAGAGTCATTTGAATCCTTCTTGTGTTCCGGAAAGATAAAGACTGACTGGTAGGTGCAAACTGTAGTTTACTTCCGTAGTGGCAAACAGGAACTGGTTGGTTTGTATTGTGTTTCTTCAAGCTAATGAGTATGTTGAAATCTGAGACCTCATGGAATATGACAAGGGGCAGTTGTGGCAAGAGAGGCTGGTCTCTGCTTGGAGACACATTGGGATGAGAAGCAAGGCGCAGACGCTCACTGCAGTGAACAATCTCCCTAGTAATCAGAGGGGAC
This sequence comes from Ibidorhyncha struthersii, assembly GCA_013398815.1. NCBI lineage: Eukaryota > Metazoa > Chordata > Aves > Charadriiformes > Charadriidae > Ibidorhyncha > Ibidorhyncha struthersii. Next base: position 137,936 of record VZSZ01012051.1, read on the forward strand.
TGGATAGAGTTTGCTGCCACTCAAAGTCACCAATTTCATTAAACCCAGGAATGGAGCAAGAATACAGTAGATGGGGGAGGATCTTTTTTGCTTCTGTCTTGCTCTGGCTTAGATATTTTGTGTTTCTATTTTACAAGTAACCAATTTTTGTTCCAATGGATGTTAGCTATCTTTTATTTTTTCATTTAAAAGTCTGTCAGACATTTGGTGGGGAAGTCACTATGAGGGGAAACTGTTGGCAGAACCGTCTCAACACTGCTGTCTATCCTTTGTGTTTGTGTTTTTTTTAGCATAGCGACCCTGTATCCAAAAAAAGATACAAACTGCAAAGAACCTTTTCTTTCTGCTGCATCACAGAGTATTAATTGCTAGGCAGGGCTGTGCTTTCAGGCAAGCTACTTCAGAAGCATTCACATCCTTGCAGTGACATTTGCATTTGCTTCATATTTTGAAGGCTGTCTTACTGATTGGGAAGCTGAGCTTCCAATGCCCCATTATGCTGCAAATTAAAAGAATTAATAGTGTAGGGGTATGTAACCGTATGTGTACAGTAATATTCATGTTTTATGTGGAGTATTACATATATCAATGAGCTGAACTCAGTTTAGTTATCACTTTATGAGCTGGTCAAGGCCAGATCCTTTCAACTCACTTCAAGCAAAGGTTAATAGTAAACTGACGCTGACTAGCTCATTGGTCATGTTTCTTCGTGGCCAACAGTATTTCCAGTTTTCAGGCTAACCTGTGATATAGGTCTGCATTTGTGGATGTCCAGAAAAAGGAAAATATTTCAAGAAGAAAAATAAATTCTATATGGGTGTTTGGTGAATTTCCTTGGAGTCATAGCCTGATGTGATGAATGATTGTTTAGGACCAGTCACTGTCTGTGTCTGCTACGTAACTGAAGAAACAAATTATGGGGGATCTTGAAAATAGGACTGAGATATCCAAGGGAGCCGTGTGATATCTGGTGTAATTTACATGCCTCTTACCCTTCGTCAGTATTGCTTTTNAGCGAGGGGGGAGAAGTGTATTGTATACACTAAAATGCTTAATACATTTCAGTTACTTACAGGACCTGTTGAAGAATCATTGCCTCGTGGAAAATTCAATGTCTACAAAGTCTACTTTTTCTATGTGAAAGTCTGAAATATTGCCAAAATACAGCAGGAAACCCAAATTGCATATTGTTTCAGGTCAGTTTGGTGCACATCAGAATCTAGTTGAATGGGTTGCAAACATTTCATTTTAAAAGAACTTGCGATACCTGCATTTTCCAACCAGCACATTTCTCTCAGAGGCCTGAAATTCAAGCTCCCTATGTCTCCTAAGTCTGAGCTGACCAGAGGACTATTTCTGCCAAAAGACGTTTTCCCTTTAACCAGTTTTCTTTGTAGTGCATCATGGGGTTACACAACTGGAATTTTTTATGACAGGTGGAGAAAGCCTAACATAAATAGGATCTGAACTGGACCTCCTTTATGGAAATGGGAAATGCATTTTTAATGTTAGATTAATTCATCTGAAGTGTTTCATGTCAGCTCAATAAACTGAACTGAGATGCTTTTGTTTAATAATTACTGAAATATATGAATATTGAAAGTGATAGAAATGCAAGTAAAACTACCTTTGGCCTCCAGAAACTGTCTGTGCAAAATTTTACTTCTTTCTGGTTTCCTTGGTATCCAAAATCACCTTAAAAGTGTAAGATAAAATAACTAGATAAGCTTTACCTGACATAAGCAGCAGTCTCCTTAAGGTACATTGATGTAGTTTTGAAATATCAAAACTTCTTAAGGCAGAAATGAAGTTTGAATACTGACAACAAATGTTGAAATTTTCGTACAGCATGGTTAGCATAGCTGTGATGTAGGGAGTCAGATGAGGTTTTTCCTTCAGCCAACGATCCACCTTATAGCCTACTGTTGCACTCCAATAAAATTCCTATTCCTGTATTGTACACGTGCTTAATAGTCATGGTACTGCCACAAAAACTGCTGTTTAGATGATGATGTCTGGGAGAACAGCTGTAGTGAATCCGGATGAGGAAGTAACCTGAATTAGCTCATTAAGTCATATCAGATAAAAATTAATTACTTATGGTAAAGTCAAAGCAGCAACTTTTGTGAAGAAAAACATAGCTGGGTAAGATGAAATGTTAGTTTGTAAGCACTTCTACACTACATTTATTTCCACACAGATGGTCTCATATTGATACAGAAATCTGGAGACCTTCCTGAAAAGAAGGGCAAACCAGTAGATCTTTCTGATCATGTTGTGGAACTTTAACACCATCTTGTTCCTCTCATCTTTCATCTTTTAGCATGATTCCTTCAGTTCACTCATATTGTATTAAGTTCAACTGCTTTAGTAATATAATATTAGTGTCCGACTGCCAAAGCAAATGTAGGGTACCGATTTTCATTAGCTAGAGGTCTGGAATCTTTTATTTGATTAGTTATTCTAAGGCAACAGAAGCGTTGTGTGAAAAAAACTTTGCATGGACCTTTCACCAAATGTGCTTACTGGAGAAACTTGGGGGTGTTATTTATATATTGTATTAAAAAATTACGTTAGCACTTGCTGCCCCAGCAGACTTCTTGCGTTTTGCCAAAATTGTCCTCTGATTATCTGTTGGCATTGTGCAGTAAAATATAATAATAAGGGCTTTGGGAACATTTCAACACATCAATTATCAGTTTTATACAGAGAGCTATCAGTGGGCAGAGTGCTTACCCATTATATTGGAAAGACTGTGGCTTTTGTTCACACGGTAATGACAGGCAATTCACAAATAGCCAACAATACAAAATCATAACATTAGCCTGGAGTTGGGCAGATATATTACCACTGCCAGAAAGAATAATTTTGATGAACTGTTAAAGTCATTATTCAGTTCCATTGCTCTGTCATAACACCCGTTCAGCCTGTGTCTAAGTTATGTTCGGTTTGTTGTTTTAACTTCTGTAGTGGAAGTCAGCTGCAGTGTAACTTTTGTCAATAAAAGACCAACGCAAAATGTTGGGTTTTGTATGTTATTAGCTGTGTTGTCATGGACTTTTTGTTCTCCTCTCTGGTGGCTACTGAGGTCAGATGTCAGTCTCAGGGCAAACAGAAAAGCTCTATGATGGTGTAGAGATTACCTCATTAAATGACTACGCACTATATTAATAGTGGCTTTGCCAATGTTACTTTAGGTAAACCCTTGCTTTTTCTGTCATAGTCATAACACTGAAACACTTCCTGTTAATTATGAGCTTCCATCAACAGGGCCTGTAGAAGAGGCAGACAAAGTGGACATGCCACTGAGCCTATTTCCTGGCTTCTTGTTTGGTGTAGGTTATAAATTGGTGTTATGATGATATTGGAATGGTACAGAACTGTGCAAGACAGAGGTGGAGTTCGAAAGGACAGAGTAAAGGAAATAGGAGCGAGTCGGCTGTTTTTTTCTTCCTGCCTCTTCCCACTTTTTGAAAGGGTTATGCTGAGAAGCAGAGAGCTAACTTAAGAAACATGGTGTTATCCTTGACCACACCCTTCCCGTGGAAAACCACATGTTAATGCTGCAGAAATCCCTCTTTCAGCCGTGCAGTTTGCACAGACTTCACCCGTGTGTATCCTGGGATGACCTCTCAAAGGCAGTACATATGCCCTGGTGACCACAAGACTCCCTTATTGTAATTCTTTCTTAGCTGGGCTTGCAGCTTGGCTCCACCATTGCTCCGGAGAGAGCTGAGCATGCACGCCTACCTCGCTGGGTTGAATAGCTGTGATCAAATTACCACTCTGCCTTCTTTATGTTGGCTCCCTGAAAAAAAATGCTAGTGGTTTGATTATAAAATTGGCCTTTAAGAAAAGAGCCTTTAGCACAAAGAGATGTTTAAAGATATCCAAGACCTGCTTTTTTAGAGTTTTGAGATGGCATTCATTTTAAAAGGGTATGAGTCTCGCAGCTTTAATTGGCAGAGTAAAACTTTTGCTTTAGTGCTCCTTGAGATGTAGAATTTATTCCTTTTGGATAGCTGCCTCGGCAGATAGTTTAAGAAAACAATTCTGAAAATACTTTTCTCGGTTTTTTAACAGTTATTTTCATGTGGCTCTTGTATAATTTTCTGCCCTTATAGTAAAAGTTGCCTATGTGGCTTTTAATATGTTGTTACAATTTTATAGTCTGTTAAGCTGCATTGCGTTTTAATTGGGTAAGTCTCCTTACTGGGGTTGGAAAGATCAGTAGAGAAAGGCATTCCAGACATAAAATAATTTAGCTTTGTAAAACTCCTGTTGTCACATTATGACTTTTGAAAGGATCACTTGCCAAAAACTTAAATATACCCTGATTCCATTGCCTTACCTGGAGATACTCCCGAGAAGAATTTTGACTACAGCTTTAACAAAACAATAAGAAAAATATGAAGTTGCAAAACCAAAGGTTTACTTTGTAACTTATCCTTTTTTCAGTCTGTTTAAAAATGATACTGTCATTATTAGTTTAATAGTTCTATATGCTAGTACCCTTTGGTAGTATTTTGAGAACAATAATTATTGAACTCTGTTTTCCTTCTATTCTTTGGTCTGGATTATTTGTTCTTTTGTTGATCATACAAGTTGCAAGATGCAGGCATTTTAAAACAATTTTCTTCTTTTATAATAGGATCTTCATTATGTAAAAATTGTGAAGCATTACATATATTAAGAAGTGCAACAAAAGACACAATTTCAAATGTTCATCTTGCAAGTACCTCACAAAAAAAAAGATGCATGTTTCTTCTATAAATTATATCTAAACATTAAAATTTATCATGTTCTCAGAGTGAACACAGAATCATTCCTTTCACTCCAAAGTCCATCGTTACTTGAATTTTATGAAGACCTCTTCTTGTCATTTGAAGCAACATGAGCCATGCTGTCTTAAGGCATGAGCCACTGAACGGCAGTCCCTCGTTTGAAACAGGGTTATTAGTAACAGCCTTACGACACAGTGGGCAGACATTGTATGTAACACATCTACTGAGTTGTGCATTGCACAGCTAAATCCCGTGTGGAGTGAGTCCACATTCATGGCACTTTAATGTCTCTGTCTTTGTGCACATACTCTGGTTGTGCCTGAATTCTCCCCAAGATTTCAGGGTAGCGTTTTGTGAGAAAAGGAAAAGGAGACTTAATTTTATCACTAATTTAAAAAAAGATCATGACCCCCGTATTTCTATTTTTACCCATCTGTATAGTGGTACCAAGGCCCAATAACTGTAATCAAGTCCATATGGCATTTCAAACTCTAAAGACTTTCTTCCTCACAGTCAACTCTTCCCAATAATTGACTGTGATGAAAGAAGGATGAAAAAAGGACATTTTGATAAATTGCCCTCACCAAGGAGAGTCTGAAAGTTCTTCTCGCCAGTTGCATTGACTTTAATTTTTTAACTACACTTTGCTTACATTTCAGTTACTTATTTGATCATTAAATTTCCAGCTAACGTAGTCCTTGGAAGACTTGAATTATAGCAATACTGTTAAGAATCCAGACATAATCTCTTTTTTCAAAAACCTATACACTTTGGAAAGGAGTTAAGCTTTTGTTTTAGATGCAGGACACATTTTGTAAGGAAGTTATGAGCTCCACATAACAGATTCAATTTGAAATTAAAATTATCCACTCACCTTTCCAACTTTCTTGTTTTCCTTTAATCTTCTAGTTCACTGCACAAACATTTGCAACTTTTCTTTTGTTTGTAAGGATTTTTTGTAAGATATATGTGACTCAGATGGAACTAAGGAGAGGCTTGAAACGACATTCCATCCCATAATATTCTCAGTTTCCAAGTTAAACTCCGCTATTTTATTATAAATATGCAGTGGCACCAAGTATGATTCAGTTTAGCTGCTGTAAGTTTGGAGGGCATTGTTGAAGAGCAACTGATGGTTTAAGTCAAAACACTGAAAACACTATTTGTTTTCTTTTGCAACCTGACTTCTCTGTCATTTAAAACATGACTTGACTGACTAGGTAATGTAGGGGTCACACGATGTATCCTTCAAATAATAATACTCTTCTGGTGCATTTACCATGACCTTTGCCTTTTAGCATAGACAATAAATTTGCCTCCGATAACCTTTATAGCTGGGCATAGCATGGTCTACTGAAAGTATGTCAAATAAATTGAGTCCTTTCTGAGTCTGGAAACCAAACTGGAAAGCCCCATAGTTTGAAAGAACAATTCTTTCATATAACGAGAGGCGGGGTGGGGAAAGGACCAGGAGCTTCTGAAACATACATCTGCAGCCTACAGATTTTTATGCATTCTGGGGATGTGTAAGAAGTAATTTAATGTGCATTCTTCTTTATTTTCATATAGGAGAGAGTTACAGGATGAAGAGAGTTGGCACCTTCCATTTATTTCAGCTGTTGCTGGAAAGAAGTGTGCCAGAAGTACAAGTTTTAGGCTTAGTGTGGCTTTGGGTCCACTAGGCATCCCAAAATTTCTAACCAGTGCTTTTGGCCATGGCAGCAAAGGCAGCAATATTAGTTAAACAAGATGCTGATGTCTAAACATTTAAACTGCTGTTTTGTCAGAATACGCCAGTTCAGAAGCTACCATTTCATATAGGAGGGAGACCTCTAGCTGCCCACCAGTCGATGCATACAAATCCTCAGCTTTCATTATGTGGCTGTATACAAGGCCAGACCAACTACCCTGGTGACTGTCAGGAACTAAATGCCTCCCCAGATGCAGGAAGGATGCCAGTGGCCACTGTGAGGCTGCTGCACACCCCCATAGAGAGGTGGTTGTTGTTGAGGATGGAAATGGTGCCCAGAAGCAGCTGCATCCTATCCCTATCTAGTAATGGTGGCTTTTTTGGTGTGCTGGACTGGCTTCTCAAATAGCAGGGACAGCTGGGATAGGAGGAGGAGGAAGAAGGGGGAGGAAAGGAACTGGGTGGGAATGAGGGAAATACAAGGGGCTCCCAGGCTGGGATGGGTCAGGCGGAGTCAAGAAGTGCGTGGTTTGTGGAGACTGGGTCATTGAGGCACTGAGAAGGACTGTGGGATAGATGCAGTCTGGGCTTGGAGGATGTGAACTAGTGGAGGTTAGTGCACCTGTGGTGGGTGGACATAAAGCAGTGGTGGACAAAACCGGGCAGGAAGGATCTTGGGATTCAAATATTCTGACATAGAGTTCAACCAAGGGGGAAACCTGAGAGGAGACGATTTAAGTGGGGAAAACGTTTTGTTGATTTGGGTTTTGTTTGTTATTGTTTTGTTTTGTATTTGAGAGGGGCCTTGTATAGCTGAAGAAGTTAAGTTACTGTAGGAATAACAATGAATGTTGTTGTACAGACATCAGAGAGTCAGGTGTGTTTGGTAGGAAAATGAGCAACGTCATATTAGCAGCACTCCTAAACTTCCTCTCTTTCATAGAGCACCCTTCAGCTGGGAATCAGAAAGTACTGTATAAATGTAAACATATATGGATAAAGGAAGTCTGACCCATGGGAATGTTTGATATTTTCCTGAGATCACACATTGAAGCCTAGTGAAAGAATCAGGAAGAGTGCCAAAGTTTCCTTATTTGTAGTGCTTTGTTCTTGCAAACAGACATTCTTCTGCAGGCTGCGTGCACGCTGATTGTATTTCTTGACATTTGCATGTGTACATGAGTGGGAATAAAAAATAAATAAATTTCTGATATCTCTCTATTTATTAACCTATTGTCTGTGAGTAGTGAAACTAATGAAGCCTAGTTCCCTATGGATTTGAGTTTCATGGTTGGATCCTCTGATGTCGAGTAAAATCTAAGTTCCAATTGAAGCTTTTCCCACAGCTGGGATATTTACAGAGTCTCTTGTGTGCCTGGATTCTCTAGTGTCTAATAAAAAGGGAGCTTATATTGCAGTCTTTCCTGTTCATGGGGCACCACTAATGGGGGCTCTTTTTAAAATCTTTTTTGCTTTTTAATTCATTAAGTTTATTAGAACAAAACATAATTGTCCTCTATCAAATTGGTTTTAAAAGTCCATCTCAGGCATGCTAAAACGGAAAGCCAACAAAGATGTAAAATTATGCAGAGTGTATGATCACTTTAATTTCCTTAGGACACAGGGCTAAAAATTGGGTTAGTCTTTCAAGCATCATGTTATTTTCTTTCTAAATAAAACATGAATAAGCGCTGGTATTTACATGATGGTGTACCAAATGGAGATAATACTTTAATATGATAATATAGGTTGTCATCAAAGCCATAAAAAATGATTAGGCTGACTGATGATAATGGATACCAGTGCCTCAGGACTTCTAAGAAGAACAAATCCAGTACCAGCAGGGAAGAAAGGCAGAAGACAGGCAGAAATACTGGACATGAGAGAGTTGATATTATCCAGAAGTAAAAGTGATTGAACAGTCAATTACTTCTAGAAGTTGTTTGTTTAAACATTCAACCACCGATAACGTTTAGAGTAAGTGCTCTAGTTAACCACCTGTGAACAAGTAACAATTCTGCTGTATGTCCCTCACCCATTAACTCTGAACCCTTAGGAGTGATTCCATTTTTACTCTCTTGAATCCACGTATTTTTTACAAAATAGCAGTAATAATGTAGGTTGTAAATTGCACTTAGTTTAAAAAAAAATAAACTGCAATTTAGCACAGCCAATGAAAACATTTGTTTCACGAGTTTAAACTTTCCCATGAGAATGCTGGAGCAGCCCTTCTGATCTCTGTGTGTGTGTATTCAAAGGAAACATCAATACAGATGCTTGGGAAAACACACTGGAACATAGACGTTGCTTCTCAGGATAATCACAGAAACACAAGAAACTTACTGGTGTTTGTAGTTAAAGGTTTAAAAAAGTAGAACAGCAGGCTTTTTTAATTTTTTTTTTTTTGTCTGTGGTTTTCATGCTAAGGTTCTCATTTTTTTCTAAACATGAGTAGGCGTAAACAAATCTTTGTACACCAAAAGTAAAATAAGAGGTACACTTGATGTCTGCAATGGCAGTGGATGTGGCTGCTGCTAAGTCACTTCTGGATCTGGGCCAGTTAGATCAATGTCACCTCCCACAGGTCTTATATGAGCAGCTCCAAAGAGACAATGGAGGAAACTTCTACCCACTTGGTGCTTAGATAGTATGTCGGTACCTAAGACATGACAAACCCATAAGAATTCTACTCCTACATCTCTGCTGGGCATGTTTTTGTGTCTTTCCATTGTAAAACGTTCTAATATGAATGGATAATACCTGACAAAACCACGGTATTTTTCCCTTCAGGGCTTCATCACTGCTGGATTGTATCTCAGCAATGAATGAGCTACAGTGCATCTGTTGAGTAGATTGTGGTCCACTTCACATACATCTAAGCACCAATCTGTCCTGCATATTTGGGTAACTGGCAGGGAAACAAAGCTTTCATGTGGTATTCCCATGCAGAGTGGAAGAACTGTCTGGCAGAAGTACCAACAATTATCATCTTCAGAAATTGCTGAAACTCTGGCATCACCCTTCCTACCTTAATCAAATCGCTTTATGTCATTTTAAGAACTTGTGTGAATCAGCAGGTGTTTGAAGTAGGTGTTTGTCATACAGGAAAGCAGAATAATCAGTTCAAGAATCATAGAATTGTTGAGGTTGGAAGGGACCGTTAAGATCAAGTCCAACCATTAAGCTAACGTGAAAAAAAAAAAAACCTAAACCATATGCCCAAGTACCACGTCTACCCTTTTTGAAACACCTCCAGGGATGGCGAATCCACCACCTCCCTGGACAGCCTATTCCAATGTTGGATAACCCTTTCAGTGAAAAAATTTTTCCTAATATCCAACCTAAACCTCGCCTGGCATAACTTGAACCCATTTCCTCTTGTCCTATCACTTGTCACT
>VZSZ01012051.1:148395-173719 GCA_013398815.1 Ibidorhyncha struthersii
GCCATCCAGCCAGTTTTTTACCCAGCGAAGAGTACACCTGTCCAGGCCATGAGCAGACAGTTTCTCTTTTTTTGGTGTCAAAAGCTTTACTAAAATCCAGGTAGACAACATCCACTCATCTCTCATCCACTAAACGGGTCACCTTATCACAGAAGGAGATCAGGTTTGTCAGGCAGGACCTGCCTTTCACAAACCCATGCTGACTGGGCCTGATCACCCTGTTCTCCCGCATGTGCTGTGTGATGGCACTGAGGATGATCTGCTCCATGACCTTCCCAGGCACTGAGGTCAGGCTGACCGGCCTATAGTTCCCCGGGTCCTCCTTCCAGCCCTTCCTGTGGATGGGTGTCACATTTGCCAACCTCCAGTCAGCTGGGACCTCCCCGGTCAGCCAGGACTGCTCATAAATGATGCAAACTGGCCTGGTGAGCACTTCCGCCAGCTCCCTCAGTATCCTCGGGAGATCCCATCCGGCCCCATAGATTTGTGTACCTCCAGGTGCTGAAGCAGGTCTCTCACCATTTCCCCTTGGATTACAGGGGCTTCATTCTGCTCCCCATCCCTGTATTCTAGCTCGGGGGTCTGGGTACTCAAGGTACAACTGGTCCTACTTCTGAAGACTGAGGCAAAGACAGCGTTAAGCACCTCCGCCTTATCCTCATCCTTGATCACTATGGGAATATCCCATTCAGTATTGAGTGAGCTGCTAGATCCAACCCCTGTGGCAAATGACTGGATACTATCTGTGAAAGATGATAAAATGTTTCCAGACTGTTTTGAGCATTTCTCTGAAATATCTTGCTGGGGATGAGTGCCTAAATCTTGGTTGCCATGATACCTAAATTAATCACCTACACAAGATGACATTAATGTAGTCTAAAGTTTATTTTTTTATGATTCAGTCTTGAATTATGAGTGCCATACCATGGTATTTTGGCTGGTCTTCTAACTTGTTGTGGTGCTGAGATTCCTCAAAGGCCAACAGTTCAGACGTGTCTTTTACAAGGGCTCTCAGGATTGTCCTCTTAAAATTCCTTACACTTCCAGTAAACCACATTTTGCCTTGCTGAATAAAGCAAGTGGACTTTGATACTGTTTTCCTTCTGCTCTGACCTCACTGTAGATTCTCAGTGAGTTGTGTTATGACTTCCTTTCGAAAAGGTGATGTTGAAATCACATTGCACGTCCTTCCTAATGGCGATCTCAGAACATAATCTAATTGAACTGCTACCCTTCTTCCTACATATTGTCTATGTGTTTCTGATATTTGATCTGTGACTATGGTAGGCCAAAAATTTTAGACCATCTTAAGTCCTTAAGAGGATCATAAAGTGATTTTCTACATAAAAGTGTGATCTTTCTCTCTCAAAATGTCAAAGCAAATTTCAGCTATGGCACAAAGCAGTAATTTAGTATAGTACCTTAACCACAGTTGAATACTGTGGTCTTTACATATCAGTAGACCTGACTTTAGAAAGTTGTTCAGTCATGACTAGAGTAATGGAGTTGAATACACTGATTTCCCCTGCCAAGTTCATCCCAGAGAGAGTTATGTAATCACATATTGCTCTTTGAGATGATGTAATCAAAATGGATCTTCGACACGGCTTTGGTAGGCTTTAGGAGTGGAAACTTGGAGTTACAACTCTGAGAGTTGTGATGGAAATGTGCAAAATGGGTTTTGGACATTTATACAGGAACAAGAAGGTACATACATGATCCCTGTTAGCACTGCAGATCAGGAGACTACAGTCTTCCCTGCTCTGTGTGCTCTTAGGGTAAGACGCGCTGTCACTACAATGTTTCAAAGAGGACAATTACTATATATAAATGGTGTCTATTTTTGCTGCTGCTGATTGGGTGCCTGATTTATAATTGTCTGGAAAATATCTGGTATTCAAAACTAAATATAAATCTATATTCCTAAGAAAATTGCATCTGGTGTAGGAGACAGCAAGATAGCTTGGTTCCCCAGAAAACTTACTTGGATAGAATCAGAAAGAATACAATGTTTTTTCTATTTTGCTTCTAGGGTAACTAAGTATTCCTGAAGGTAAACTGTGCTTTAACCATTCATCATAGCCAGTTCTTGCTTAATCAAATTAACTATCAGAGTTTATTATAATTTTGGTCTTTTTAACATTCACAGAAACCATTGTTGTTTTTTTTTTTTTTTTAAAGAAGAAAATCTGGCATAGACTAGCTAAAGAGATCAAAATGTCTGCCCCAAACAGCTGTCCACGAGTATGTGTTTTTCCAAATACCAGCTACTTCCCCTAATCCTCTTGCCAGCACACCTACACTGCATCAGATTAATCACAGCTTGTGAGAATAGCTATCCATGTAAATTGATAAAAACATTACTATACCACTCTTTTCCAGTAATAGTTCAGTTGAAAAGTTCCAGCTGTTGGAGGCAAAATATTCTGATTAGGACAATGTGGTGTTTTTCTAGTTCCCCTCACTTAGCAGTTAAGGGTATGTTGCCTTTAGCAATATTTGCCTTTGTTCAAGGCCTCCTGACCTGAGGGTTCTGTTTTATAGTGCACTCACGACCTCTCGTTACTGTGTATACAAAACAAGACATGGATGGGATGATAGAAATATGTCTGTTAAGTGAAAAAGCTAAAAGACATCTTACTGAAGACATATATCCTAAAAATAAGCAAACATTAATGGAAGGGACTGAAGATCAGCTAAAGTGAAGCTGACAGTGGGTCTGGCATCCCTTATTCTGAATAAAGTTTTAGTTTTATATTCAGACTAGTACACTGGCAGTTCCTTTTCTGAGGCATGCAAAAGCCACACTGCTGTATGTCTACGCATTTGATGTTCATAATAGTTATGTCAGTTTTCAATTACTATGGAAACTCCTATATCGTACTGTTCACACCCCTCAAGCACACACGCATTTAGAAAGAGAGATATGACCTCCACATTCTCCTGTGTCAAAGGAAGTTATATTTAAGCAGAGTTATTATTTTAATGAGCTAATTTCACGGAATTGTTTTATTAAAAAATAGCCTTTTGAGAAAGTTGATTTAAAGGGAATGAGCTCTCAGTCCAAGTAGTGTCTGTATCCAGTGATATCATCAGAGTAACCTCATGGGTTGCAGCAGCTGGGTTTCATGACCATAGTGCAAATATCACTGAATATCACATTTATGGCTGTGGCTTATCAGATATCATAAGTTAAGTAGAGCTAAGCCTGATCATTACTTGACTTAGAAATCATGAGGGAAATACTAATTGCTTCAGGAAGTAGCACAGATTTTTTAGTTGACACATCCTTCTTTTGAGTTGCGCTTATTCCATTGGTGCAGTTGAGTGTTAGAATTGCATACTGGCACTGGAAGTATTCAGATAAGTTTTGAAATACAGATCCAGTAAAAAGATCAGAAGCAACGTGTTACATATTTGTGTTAAGCACGATAAAAATCTGGTGCTGGTTCCTGGCACTAAAAAATCCAGACATCTCTGCAGATGTGTTAAGTGTCTTTGTAGTCCAGCTGGCTTCTCTTTCATCCAAAAGAGAAGTGCCACAGTCCAAAAGGCAATAGAACACACCTACATTTTTTTCCTAAATCAAAGGTTGAAGCAGATATTTGATATCTGTTATTCATTCTCACCGTATATTTCACAAGAAATGTGAAATCTCTTAAATTGACTGCATTTTAGATGCTATCAATCGTGAGAATTACAAGGTTTATAAATAGATTTGTACAAACCTTGGTATACTTTCTTAGTGACAGATGAAACCAACATTCAATATGAGCATCAGATGAAGACTTCATGTAGGCCTAGATATTTCCTAAAATGAAAAGTTCTCCCTCATTATATAAGCAGCTAACCACAGGAAAATGAAAACTTAGGTTTACAGGTTACAAAAAACACTCTTTCATGTTAGGAATGGTGTCTTTAGTAATCATCCTCATTTAGCTTAACGACCTTAATACAAGTGGTTGTTTTCAAGTATCCGGCAGTATTGGTAACAGAAGTATTGTGCCTAATACTCAGCAAACATGTTTCTAATGGAAGCACATACTCTTGCAGTCTCACTGCTATGAAACTTCTGATCCATAAAACCAGGCTCTTCGGATTTTTCTACTTACCTGTTTATTTAATAATATATTTTATCCCACTCATAACTCAAATTGAAATCATGGCCTTCACTGAAAGGGAAAGAGAGGAACACCACTTTTCCCTTTGGAAAGGACAACTCTGAAGAGCAATTAGTAGGGATCTGCAAAGGACAACTTTATACTCTGCTTCCCTGTGCTTTCTACAAAACCAGTCCTTCCAGTTGGCAATAATTAAGGTCCTTGTGGACAGATGCAGGACAGACAAAAAGGACTGAATGTGTCAGTCACAGTGATCACACTTCTGTCTTCCCTGTAGCGGTGGACATGCAGGTGGAGTCCTGTTCTTATTGTCAACATAAACAGCCCTAAGCTCAGCATGGCACAGAGGTCTGCCTCCTCGAATTTGTCTTTATTTAGGCAAAAATAAGAATTTGGTCCTGGTATTGCCTAAATGTTCAGAGGTCACCTAAGCCTTGGCACTTCAGAATTTTGCACGATCATTACTCTACCAAAATCACAATGTGATCGTACCACTCATCCCTATAAACAGTGGTAGAAAGTAGAACAAATTCTACATGTAATACATTGGATTGCAAGAACAGCGTTGAGCCCAGCCTGTGAGCCCTAACATGTTGCCAGGATTGTGCACTCCTGTTCAACATTAAATTGGTCAAAATGTTTTTGGATGAGAGCTGACTTGCCCCCTAACAGCTAGGAGGCTGGGCAGAATTAACTAGTATCCATGGACATCCTCTCTGTGTGGCATGCACTTCGCTGGCACGTATATTATTTGATCTTTAGCCTTTTTTAGTATTTCATGAAGGCAGTTATATGGTCTCAAGAACTGAAGTCTCAAGAAGAAACCAGACATGTAATAAAGTAGTGAGACCCAGAAACAGAAATAATACTGTATGTCAAAAAAGAATTTAATACCATTCGTTTTGTTACATCTGTACCATTGAAGGTATTCTCTGCCCTGTGCTGGGCAACCTTTTAAAAAAAGTTGTCGAAACCCACAAATAAGATATCAGGTCAAATAACCTAGAAATTTTCTTACGATTTTTGTTTAGCTTCTTTCCTTGATAACTACCCATGTTCAAAGTTCATGGAGAAAAATTTTCATGCATGCAGGGGGCTCCACCAAGTGCAGCTCCTATGATAAGAAGCAACCATGCAGTTGCACGTGGATTGCACATCAACACTTCTCGGAAAACCTCTTGGTGCTGTCAGGCAAGCCTGAGGCCCACACTTCAGTTCTTGTGGTGCGAAGGGTTGGGGTTTGTATGCAGCAAGGGCTGTGTGATTCCAGACCGGTATCTGTGTATTCTCGGCCCTTTGTGTGAAATCTGTGAGTGCTGCTTGGATTTAAAAGCTCTCAGTGTGCAAGTGAATTATACTTCAGAATGTGCAGAGTATTAAACATTTGAAGCCAGGAAGATTGAACTCATTTTTTTTCCCTTTTAGAAGGGGCACTTAAATACTTTTTTTTTCTGAAGGTTTGGCAGGCACAATGTGTATATTGTAGGCCTCTGGTGAAATCAAAGTCACCTGATCAAACTGCATCTTTGAAAATGCAGTAAAGTAATTTTTTGGAACAGCAAGATTTTTAATTTGATTTAATGCGCATATAGCAAATCAAGTCAGAGTGTCCCAGGGCAAATAATTCGTTCATTCGTAGATACCTCATGTTTATGACAACATAGAAAACTGTCATTCAATCCTCTACCTACAGAGCTTTTCTAGAACTTTTCTGTCACAGCTGGAACTCTCTTAAACCATAACCTCCCACCTCTTGTAGAGCAGCAGAAGCTCAGCCAGGTAGCATACCAGCTACTTGCATGACGGAGAAGAGTTGCTTTTAGCCTCCAAGCACCATTTTTTTCTTTATATGATGACCATCTCCAGCTTCAGGACAAGATGATAGCCTGAAAAATTCCTGTGTTCCAGAAACTAGCCATGCTTTCAGCTGACTACTTTATTTGTGACATTGTGACAGCATGGAAATAGAGTGATTGTTAAAGTATTTTGCATGGAAAAGGTAAAGTAAACTTAGCCGACACTATGAAAGGGGAAAGCCTTGATTTTTGCATGTCACCTAAGAAGTGAGGATGATGAAGTCAGTGTTACTTCAATTTGGGAAGGAGGGGGGAGTGGGTTTGGGAGTTACTTTTTATTTTTCTTCCCCTCTCATTTTCCTGAATTCACTGCAAGTTCTCTGTGGCAGACTAACTTCTCTGACCTCAGGCTGTCTCTTTCCAATTTAGGTTTACTACAGATAACTATCAAGCCTTTTCTCCACATGTATAAATCCATAATTAACTCTGCAGCACAGACTGTTAGAGGACTTCTGCCTTATAGACCCATCAAAGAATTTGAAATCCCTTAGAAGACATTGTCCACTTAGTCCTTAACTTCTTATCAGTGGCATTTGCTGTTAGCCTAAATGCATCCCCAATGAAATCACATGCCTCAGCCTTGACCCTGGTTTACTTAGGTAGTTTGTTTCTACTGCTCAGTGAGCTTTCTTTCTCCTTTCTTTTTGTTCGTTCTTTTTAAAGAAGGATTTTCTTAGCCAAGAAAGTTTGCAGACATGCCAGACATAAATCCTGCCTGCCGTGGGGTGATGCAGATCTGAGTGAATCTGCCCCGATTCCACAGAGAAGGGGTTGGTGGGATCCAGAGGAAGGATTCTGCCTTCTCCATCCTGTCTTTTGAGCCTGTTACAAAAAGACTTGACCACCAAAAAAGAATAGTGGGTTAAAACTTGTCTCAGGTGCAAAGGGCAGCAGGTCTGTGAAATATATGTTCCTGTGGACATAAACCTTAAAGAAAGCAGGAGGATGAGTGTAATGATTACTTCTGGGCAGCCCCAGCAATGGTGACTCCCCAATTCTTGACTAGAAAGAAAATAATCTCTCCTCCCCCTTACACACGATTAGTTTCTTGAAGGTCTGTTAGCAAGGTGACAGCATCATTCTTTAAACAGAAATTATTTTGTTTGTTTTTCAGGATTTAGATTTCTGTTCATCTAATTATTGAAAACATCAGTGGAAACGTAGAGCGCTCTTGCTTTTTGTGCTTGCACTTTCCCACTTGATCCAGTTATGGCAATTCTGAATTGGAACAACATCATTAGTACAGTTATTTTATGGGTAATGGATTCCAGTGTCTCAAATCGAGGACTGTTACTCTGCAGGATCGGGCAGAAATAGAAGTTTGTAATTTGTAGGGCTCAGCTGTCAACCGAGACTTAAGAGAAAAAGTAGGGGAAAGCATGATTTCCCTATTTCTGTGTCGTTTTTTAATTTTTTTTTTTTTTTTTTTAAATTTGCTCTGTGTCCAAAAGATTCAAAAGACACCTGGGAAATGTCCTGGCAGACCACGTGCCCTGCATATATCTAGCTATATTTCCTATTTACATATATCATCATTTGGCATTCAAAATATTTTAGGTGAAATGTTATGCCTTTCTGCTTTCCTTAGACTGCTGGAATATACATCACTCAGCTGTAATAGGTGATGATAGTATTTTATTAAAAATGGCATAGTTTTGAAAGTATATTTCTCTTAATATGAGAAAAAAGAGCCAGCACTCCAAAAAGTTACACTTAAAAAGTCACTGATATTTTTGTCTCAGAGGATGCTTGAGTTGTCTCTGGCAGTGGATAGAAATCCTAACCGTAGACCTCTACATGTAGTATTCTTTCTGGGATGTCTGTCCTTTCTCTGTTATGAGTACAAGAAGAATACTTGCATTTACAAGAATCCTCTTGACTGCCTTCTCATGAGAGCAGAACACAGGGGTATGGATGACGTGATGTCTATTTTTCAGGTCTACAGTACCCGCTTTGACGTTGTCCTTTTAAATTTTTTTTAAATCTTAACAGACAGAATTCAAATGAACCTTTTGTTAGGTTTTCTTAGGACAGGATCGTCCATCTGGCCCTTTCCATATGACCACTATTAAAACACTGGGGTCAAGACACCCTGTTGTTCTTATCTTTCATCTCCTGTGTTTGAGTGAATGATCTCTTTTATACCAGGATTTTTTGTGAAGGTCTATAATTCTCAGGAGCCTTTTTCTTTATCCTACTTTTCTTGAATTAAGGACACTCCATATGCTTTATCATCAAGAATAGATGCCATTCACATAACCATACCCTGCCATGAAACAAAAGGGAAATTGCCAGCCATACAGAAGTTATTTACAACTTCTTACACATCTATTTGAAAAGAACTTTTCTTACTCAGTATTTTGTTATGATTTTTATCATGGAACTGTAATGAGTTAGAATTCCTTGATGCTGGCCCACATTATTGGGAGTATGGCTGACCTATAGTAACTTGGTCTGTGATATGTTGTTGTCTGTATGTTTTTTTCCCAATAGATTTGTAATACAGTGATAATAATGAGCTTTATTGCAATTAATGAAACATACCTCTGTGATTTATATAATCATAAAGGAATGATTTTTAATTTCAGATACACATTTGGAATTTCTCTTATTGTTGTAATTTTCTTACTCCTGTCTTATTCTTAATCTTGGAATTTTCTTATTACTGTAAACTTTATAGGTTATAAATCTGAAAAAAAGGAGATCTGCTTTTTCAATCATAGAATATATTTTCTGAGCTATTTAAAGTTTCCCACAGTCATTCATTTTCTTCAGTGCCTTTCTTCGCATCTTGTGCACAAATATGGTCCCTCATTTGTGCCTTGAAATATTAAATTATATTATGCTATATGGATAGGAGGAAGAAATGGAATTTTTTCCTGAATTTCAGTTCAAGACAGTTGGCAGGTCTGCCTCTTCTCCTCTTAAAACATAGTATTTACTGTCCTAGAATTTCACCTTCAAGGGATGTATTTATTTAGGGGAGAACCCAATATTACCTTCAGTGAGGACACCTGAAGCCCAGAGTATTTTATTATGCTAACTGTTTTTCTTACTGAATTTCAAATTGCAACATAGTTGGCATTTTCATTGGGGAGAGGAAATGCCAGAGATTTAGTTACAGGTATTTGTTTGGGGTTTTTTTCCCTTAGAAAATTCTGGGCTGAAAAAGCCATTGTTTTCTTATAGCAAGCCTAATAGGTGTTGCTTAAAAAAATCCTCTTATGTCACTGTGTCTAGGATGAATTGGTAAATTTCATAAGAACCTCCATTACCGCAATATGGCTCCTATTTGACTAGTGTGTGTGAATGGACAACTCAGCACTTAAAGGAGGTAAACTCTTTAATGTTGAAAGCATTACCATTCACAGTTTGGGGGAAAAAAAAAAAAAAAAGAGTAAGCCTAACTTTTTGCAAGCTTTGGCTTTCAAGAGCAAACACATACTCTTCATAAACACTCTATTTGCACTGTAGGGTGGCTGAGACAGCAATAGTTGAAGGGATCAGAGCCTCACGCAGCTTAGACTAGTGGCATGCAGTTTATGCAGTCTGCTCTGCTGGCTCACTTCGATTCCTTTATCTCACATCTTTAATCTGCCTACAAAGATGTACAGTAGGTGGAATCTGTCAGGCATGAAGCCAGCAGGCAATGTGAAAACGGAGACTGCTGGCATCAGATTGATTAAGCCTGTGCATGTGTCTACAGAAAGGAGACATCAGATTTAATCACTCAGCCTGAATTTGTTTCTGTCCCCTTCTCTTGTAGATAAATGTCTTGTGAAATGTCTTGTGCAGATCACAGTGGGAGCACTCCACTAAAGCAGAA
Source organism: Ibidorhyncha struthersii (assembly GCA_013398815.1). Lineage (NCBI taxonomy): Eukaryota > Metazoa > Chordata > Aves > Charadriiformes > Charadriidae > Ibidorhyncha > Ibidorhyncha struthersii. The sequence continues at coordinate 158,199 of VZSZ01012051.1, forward strand.
AAGTAATCAAGGATAAAAACTTATTTTCTTACCCCTATTGTTTTGTTATCAACAGAGGTGTATAAAGTGTGTACGTCTTAGAATAACAATTTCTAAGACATTTGCTGAACTTTGCTTTATATGACATTCATAGAAAATAATAAATGTTACATATGTCCTTAAGAACAATTCAATAGCAAATTTTTGGAAACACCAGTCTCAGCATTTCTCAGTTTGTAACTTTGATCTTTGTTTTGTTTACTGGAGAGCATAAAGTGGGAAAGTATTTTGGTTATAAGTTCTTCTGAGAGCAACTGAATCCTTTTTTTAAATACATATATAGTTATTTTTATTGTTTTACAAATGCAGAGTGATTCCAAAGTCTGCAAAGCCTTGAGGTTGCAGTAGAAAACATAGTGTATATTCATTGTGCAAACTGACAAGGAACTGCCAGATGCTGAATTTGCTACACATTTTATTGTTTAAAACCTTTGGCCGTCTTATTTGAATAGAAATGGGTAAAGAAGATGAAGGGAAGAAAAAGCCTAAAAGAAAAAGGAATGTAAATAAAATGTGAAGGAAAAATTCACAGTTGATCTGTGATTGAAATTATTACCTCTAATGTCTTTCAGAGTTGTCCCCAGTAGTTAGGGTGTATATAAGTGGGGTTTTGTAAGTGCTGGCCTATGTTACATAACATAAATTGTTTCCTTTCTATGTAGTAAAAATAACATACAAACACAGCAGTTGTTCATTATTTCTAATCCCTTGGTTGAACAGGTATCAGAATCCCCTACATTTGTTATTTGAAGTAAGGGAATGAAGTATATTAAACCAAAAAAAAAACCATCTAAATTGGATCTTTCAGCCCTCTGCTTTCTTTAAGGTGCTTGTTACTGTATTCAGGCATACAGTATAAAATGTGTTCCATGTATCTCCAAGGCTCTATCTCTATGTCTTCTGAGCTTGTGCATTGTATCTTTTTTGCTTCTAAGGTCCTGAACGAAAGTTCTTTGGAGACTTAAAAGAATACATAACTATTCCCAAATAGTTATGCTATAGTATATTTGGGTCTTTGTTAAGTAGGGGTTGCCACAAGTTAAAGGAGAACAGAGACAAAATACAGGCTCTGGATATAGGAGTAATAATGGAGTGGTTTACCCAAAGAAGTATGGGATAAGAACTGAAACAGACATGCATGCAGGATTTAAATTTTAACTTGCAGATCCTATTAAGTCACATCTATTTGGCTGAATGCCCAAGGTTGCAAATTAAAAGAGTTGAATTGAAATGAAACTCCTTTGATAATGTCTAGGATTAACTATTGCAACTCTTGTTTATTGGTCTTCTAGAAAACAGTATAGGTAAATGGATTTATTCAAAACTGCTGTTGACTCACGAAGTAGGATGTTTGCCCAAGAGATGAAAACAAAGCACTGAGCACTTGTGGTTCTTAAAGTTCCCATGATATATTTGCAGAAGCTGAAGGTGTTAATCCTGGTGGCCTGGCCAAACTGCTACTCGAATGATAGCATTGTAGATTCTCCTTCACCTCTGCTGCAACTGCATTTCGCTCTGTAATTCATTCCTAGCATTAATAATTGTGTAATGTTGCTGAGTTTTGTAAAATACTGCATTGCTTTGCTCATTGTTCTCCGTGTATTCAAGGCTCAGATGCTCCAGCTTGGACGTGTAGATATGGCACAGTAACTGTTCTTCCATACTTTCCTATACCAGTGGAGTTAAAATGGTACTCTTTCACTGGGCCTGCCTTCTAAAGTCTATATCTATGTAAGTCTAAATCGCTTACATATCCTAGCACTGCAAATATCAGAAACTGTATTTCAGTTATGTGTAGATAGACCCTCCAGTCACAGAGAATCTCTCCTGTGCCCAGATATTTCCTCACTGTGTGGGACTTGATGCTGAAAAAGTATTTTCCTTTCTTGTAGATTGGGAATTCACAGTCCCACTTAGGTAGGCAAATCAGTGTCCTTTGCTTAAAATGTGGTCATTGAACTTGATTACATTTTTTTCAACTCTGTTTCCAAGAATATGTCTTAGCAGTGAGTTACATCAGTACATAACTGGACTAACAAAGAACAAATAGTTCTGCCCATATGAAAGGAGCAGTTGTATGGTATTTTATAAATCAGAAGGATCATCTTTGGCAACTAGATGTGGTTCCTTGTTACTACAGGTACAAGGTCAGATACTTTTTGTGAAATTATTTGTGAAAATAACTTTTTTCCTCCTCTGCCTGTCTCTATGACAAAAAGATGTATTTTCTTTGTGAAATGTGCTTCCATACATTAGCAAATACAATATTTTGGACAAGCATAAACTATTTAATGCTGCAGTGATTGCTGCTTGTGGTAAAACTCTTCCTTTCCCTTTTTTTGAAAGTACACAATTTCACTTACATTATATTTGATTGACTTCTTTGACCTGCACTGTCTATATTTGACAACTTACTGTGCTGGAATTTAAATAACCTGTGCTGTCCTATAAAATTAAATCAAGACTTGCATTGGCAGGCAGTCTCATTTAAGTAAACCTTTTCCGTGATTGTCTTCCATGACTCTGCTACATGGCCTAGAAGACAGCCTGAAATAATAGGAGCTTATCATCTGCTGTAGGAGGAATCTGCCCAGTTGTTTGTTCTCCCTTGGGCTAATTAAGCTCTGATTTCAAGGCAATACATTATTCTGTTTCAGCTTGGCATTTACAAGCCTCCGTTTATTTTGAGGTGTGATGCAACCGAAGGTGCTATAGGTTAAGCATGACGGTTTTCATTAGGTAAAACAATCTTTATTTTCTTCTTTTTTTTTAGTGCTGACCTAATGGAATACATTTTTTGCATTTTTTTTTTACACTTTAATATCTTAACTACAAAGTGTAAGACTTGATTAACCAAGATACCACACAGTTTTAATTAGGGAGTTGGGCTGCTCTAGTTAATGAAGTTAGTTTACAGATATAAATGAAGGTTTTAGTAGCAGCAGTCAAATGACCATCCACCACAGTAATAATTTCAGGTTGGAATGATTAGTAAGAGGACTATATCATTGAAAGCAGCTGGAAGCGTTTACATCGCAATGTTAAGCACTTTGGGTATTATACACACGTGTGTACAGTTACTCAGGGATATTAGAGACTATTTTTTTTCACTGTGTCATTGTTAGAACCATTTGCACTCCATGACAGCTATTTTTAGTTAGTCTGTTAGGCACAGTCCAAGGAGAGGAAGTTTTGATATGTCGCCGTTGCCTTCTTGAGGATAGTTTTTTGGGAAGCAATGTTACTATCGATTTCAAGTGCATAATCAAAAATGAAAGAAAGCATCGTAATTCTGGTAAAGAAGATTTTTGACAGCAATGTATTCTTGCTATTTCTACTATCTTCTTTTTCCGTTCAGAGAGTATGAATTAGGATTCAAGGCAAAGATTTGTTCAATGTAATAATTGTGCTTTCATAAAAATAAAGTGGAGTCTTCATTTCAAAGTTCATGACAAATATGGTCCCAGTTCATCTGGACTCAGGGAAATGGTTAGAAGAGGATCTGTGAATAGCAACTCAGAAAGTCAGCACTCACTCAGTGGCCTCAAAAGTAAGCTTAAATTAGAAACGTGAAAATATTAGAAAATAATGCCTTTTATAAAGAAACTTAGTGAGATTTTTCATTACAATGTTCAGTTTTTAGAGATGCAGGAAGACTGATTTATTTACTTTATTAATGTATCATTGTTTTCTACATTTATGCATGTCAGTTTATTGAAAAGTTATTCCTTTTTTGCTTTGATTCGAAAGGTTGGTAAATGTCAAGTGGCAATGGACTCCACAGAGGCCATAGAATAGAATCGTAGGATCACAGAATGGTTTGGCTTGGAAAGAGCGTTAAAGATCACCTAGTTCTAACTCCCCTGCCATGAGCAGGGACACCTTCCACTAGACCAGGTTACTCAAAGCCCCATCGAATCTGGCCTTGAACACTTCCAGGGATGGAGCATCCACAACTTCCCTGGGCAATTTGTTCCAGTGCCTCACCACCCTCCCAGTAAAGAATTTCCTCCTAATGTCTAATATAAATCTACTGCCTTTCAGTTTAAAACTGTTACCCCTTATCCTATCAGTACACTCCCTGATAAAGAGTCCCTCCCCATCTTTCCTGTAGGCCCCCTTTAAAGTACTGGAAGACCGCTATCAGGCTGAACAACCCCAACTCTCTCAGCCTGTACTCATAGGGGAGATGCCCAGCCCCCTGATCGCCTTCGTGGCCCTCCTCTGGACTCACTTGATCAGGTCCATGTCTTTCTTATGTTGGGGGCCCCAGAAGGGTACACAGGCTTTCGAAAGAAGAGCGGTGCTGTGGAAACTGGGGGTTGAATGATGTGGAATGCTTTCTTTTGATCCAGCAGCCCCCATTCAGTAGGGATGAAACAACCTTCTTAGATGCTCCTATTAGATACCTTCTGAATGAGTCCTTGACTTTGTAGGGTACCTAAAAATTCCATAATGCTCTTGATGGAAACATCAAATTCAGCTGTCTCATCAGAGTATTTAAATAGTTACCTCAGATCCACACTTCATTCAGATATCACAAATCATTGTGGTTAGAAAAAAACTCAGAAGATAACCTAGTCCAACAGACATTCAAAGCAGAGTCAGCTAGGGAAGCTGGTCAGGCCTTCTCCAGTTGGGTTGTGAATATCACGAAGGATGGAGACTCCACAGCCTCTCCAGACAACCTGTACTAGTGTACAACAAGCCTTATAGTAAAAAAACTTTTCCTTGTGTTGAAATGGACTATCCTGTATTTCAGTTTGTGCCAATCACCTCTCATTTCTTCACTGGGAAACCATTGGGAAGGGTATGGCTCCATTTTCTTTATCCCTCCTATCAGGTATATACATTGAAAAGATCCCCCCGAGCCTTTCCTTCTCAGGACAAATTCCTCTTCAAATTTTCCCATGCTGTTTTACTAATGTTGCAATGCAGTTATAGTGTGGGCATTTTAGTACAAAACGTGTTCTGTACCTGGTTTTCACTGCCCATGGGGTTCTAAAACCATTCCAAATTAAAATGTAGAGTACAGTTACCCTCTAGGTACTGCTGGATTAATTTCACCGATACTTGCAAAATGTCTGTTAGATGTACATCTACCAGATATTCTATGAAACTTCTCTGTTCTGCATGGTCTTTGATAAATTATTTCTGTTCATCTGACTCCACCCAAACACACATTACCATTAGCTGAACATGCTTCCTTTGGTTTATTTGTTCCTTCAGTGAGTCTGCATAGATGTCTACACTGAAGGATAATCTCTCTTTCCATCTCACATTTGTAGCAATATTTCTTCCTGCACAAATTACTTCCAGTGTTCATTAGACTCTTAGGAAACTGTATTTTTTTATAATTCTAGCTTTTTGCATGTGCTTTATATGTAAAAGCTTGTGTGTGGCATATGTCCTTCTAGTCATATGTGTTCCTTAGGCCTTCTAAGTATAACATATTTAGCCCTTCTTCCTGCTTGCTGGTTTTGGCTTTTACAATTAACTTCATCACTTTATTAAAAAAAAAAATAACTCAATATTTAAAATTTATTCATTGTTTTCAGCAGTTTGTTTAACGTGTGTTGTTTCAGGAAAACTAAAGCATTTCTCATTTGGAGAGGTTCTCAGAAAATAGTTCCTGTAAAATATAATTGGTTTTCAGTATTTTAACCAGTTCGTAAACTGATTTGTCACAGGGCAGATCTATAAGTAGACATACTAATGGTATCATCAGTCATCTTTGCCTGCATAGGCATTCCGTGGTGGGAAAGTCAAAAAGAAAATACATCTCATTGATCAGGGAGTTGCGGCTCCTCCTATAATGAGTTTTTTCAGACACATGTGAATTTGCTGTTGTACTTAATACTGTTTTGAGTTTTATACATTCTTGACAGTATACATATCTCCGTATCTTTAGAAAATAGCATTGTTTTGGTCAAGAGGTTATATCACAGGTAGACAGCCTACTTCTGCATTTGACCTTGTTCTATCCCTGTTTGGGGAAAAAAATTGTATCCTCTTTTTTCACCTACAAAATTGACATAGTAACACTCACCAATTTTGTAAAGTTCCTTAACGTCTGCAGATAAATATGATTATTGTTAGCTAGAACTAGAACAGAAAGGTGTGTACTTTTTACAGGAGACTGAATGATAGTGGTTTTATCTTGGCAGATCAGAATAGATCTGTAACTGAAAGGATAAATAAAAAGAAGATTATCTTGAAAGATGTTGGCCACAATGTATAGTCAAGAATCAGTATTTTGGACCCCATATAGAGCGCAGTAACTTTATTTGCAATTTTAACGTATTTGTGAAAACTGCTATATGTAATCACCGCAAGTTGTATAACACCTTGCAGTTAATGGGGCTGATAGCACCTCGGCCAGACAGGGTTATGTTGATGGAGGTGCTCTCTCCTCACCCCAGTTCACCCTGCAGTAACCCCAAACTTGTTTTCAGCCATACAAGCTTACCTTCTGCTTTCTGTCACTGAAATTTAATGATGTTCTCACTGCAGTTAATGTATGCACACACACACACACACACACACACACACACACTCTCCCCTTTAGCAATAGCCAGACCATAGGTAATATAAACCACTGAGAGCACAAGAACTGACTGAAATTCCACAACTAAAGGGATGATGTCGGAAGCTGAAGTGCAAATTACTTGTTTGCTTTATTGCTTGTATTGCCATAACACTCCAGCCTTATTCTGCAGTTCCTCTGTGCTGGTAGCCAAGCTCCAGGTGTTACAGTCAGATAGCCCAATTTGCCATCTTTTCCGGGAGAGTGCCTGTCACATGGAGTATCTCCAAAAGTAAACACAAATTCTATGGAAGGTAAATAATCTGATCTTTCTGAAGGAGGACACTAGATACATTTGCATTACCATATTCCTTTATGTTTCTAACTTGCCTTTGGGTTATTCTCCAGCACATAAGCATCTAAGAGAAAGAGAGAGAAACTCATGAGTTTAAAATGGAGCTGTCAATACTGGAGTGGTTCGTTAGATGAATGCTAGACATTCAAATACGAAGAAACACAAAGGATGCAAAATAAAATCATAAAATCATGAGCAGCATTGAATGAGCTATTTCCAGAATCTTTGTATTACAGGCAAGTGAACTGCACTTAGTCACTGTATCACAAATTGGTATTAATATTCTGACATTGTAGTCTGGTAAGACAACATGCAGTGGCTAATGGGAACCCTGACTCAGAAATTTATGGGATTCCTAGGCCAGCCAAGTGCTTATTTTCTAGGAGAAGAGGAATTTTCATTTTAGGACCTGTATAGCTTCAGCTTCCAGCATGAGTGTTATGTGCTTGTTACTTGTCCATCTTCTGAAAATGTTCCTCCTTCTGTCCTGATTCCAAGGTAGAAGACTACTGGTGAAGTTATAATTCAGAGAGGCACAATTAGAATATAGCAGTGGCATTTCTGAGATTGAAACAAGAGAGAAAGGTATTGCCTGGCCAGGGGTAGTGGGTTATTATATCTTCATTGATAGCATCCTGGTCTGAATCTATCTCATGTTACCCATTTACAACACACTTCCAGTTTACTTGAACAGATTATTATGATTCCAGTCCCCATCTTCATTTTTGGATCTTATCCTCAGGGCCAAGCTTCTGTAAGAGACAGCCTTGGGGGCACTCTCAAGGGAAGATCAAAGACCAAGGTCAACCATATGGAGAAAAAATTATCCAATCACCACCTGCCTTAGGTGTGGTTCCTTCCAGTCTCAGGAAGGATTTTATGGGGGGAATTCCAATCTCCAAAGTGCACATTTTAGCAACAGGAAATCCCCGCTTTTTCTGACATGCACAGTTTTATCCATGTCCGTGTCACCATATGTTTCTGAATCTTCTGTATGCCTTGCCTTAGGATTGTGTGGAGTGGGTAGTGATGGCATTTTCTAAGGCTTATTTGAAGCTTGTGAAACCCATGCCCTTTAGTCAGGGATTTAGTTAGCTCAGAGGTGGGGTTTTGTTTTTTATAATTATGCCACATTCAAGACTTGAAACAATTGCTTTAAGTTTTACCATGCTCATTAGGAGGCCCTGTGTTTCAAGTATGTTATCAAGTTGTATGACATCTGTAATTACTCCACAATATCAGCCTCTGCAATCCTGCTCTAAAGTATTTTGATTTTTTTTTTTTTCTCCCTCACTCAGTCAGCTTCCTGGCTGTGCCACACTGTGCCACAAACAGCCGGTTGTTATAAACACTGCAGAAACAGTGCTGCACACAGACAGCCTATTGACAACTGAGAGGCAACCCAGAAGATAATTACTAACATTGCTTGGAAAAAAAAAAAAAAAAAAAAAAGCATAGCCAGACAAGGAAGGATATGTTTTTATGAAAACAGACAGTCTTAATTCCAAAATTGTGTCTCCAGCCACTGATAATTAAAGGGGGGAGGGAGGGCTGAAGCAGTGCATTTCCCTTTATTCTATAATTTACCTTATCAGAAAAGTGTGCTCACATGTAAAAAGACAGGTTTGGAGGGTGGATCATCTGGCTTTGTTTTGGAAATGTAAGCAACAGTGAAGGAAAGGTTTAGAACCAAAGGACTGCAAGGAGATTTGTATCCACCAAGCTTTAAATGACTTTAGGTGACAAAGAAGTATCTTCCTGCATTCATTCCGAGTAACGTTAAATGTGGTCATATCTCCAGAATAGCACAGCTAAGTGCATGAAACCAGCTCCCAGCTGCATCAGCAGAGAGCCCAAACTGTAACTTGTTAAGTCTGTCAGCACCTAAACTCCAGACTGTGAAAAAGATTACCGAGACAAAGAGACCATGCTATTTAAAGTGTAAAGGAGACTGCCAAAAGGTCTCTAGTTTTGATGAACCAGGTCAAAAGAAGGCGGTACTCAGCTGCAGAGCTGATAGCCTGAGGGTACATAGTTTTGAGTTTGCCCTTTGGCACATTGGGAAAATACATCCTTTAGGATAAAGAACAAAGCCAGAAAGATTCTGTAGCCAGTTTTGGAGAGCAGAATTATACACCCACTCTATCCTTTGCTTCACTGTTGCGTCCATCCTGTCTTCACACCAAAAAGCGGACTGGTAGATGCTGCTGTGGAGCAATGCTTAGTGCTACATGGGGACTTAATGTGACCCTTGCAAGTTTCTAAATGCCCCAAAGAACTCCTGCTATTCCTCAGTTCAGAGACACAGCATGAGTTCCAGCTGCATTTTGAACCATGCACACTCATAAAATAGAGCTGGCAAAAGATTCAATCTGCACATATATAATAGCTTTATTTTAAAACAGAAAATCATGACCAAATCATGGCTTTTTGCTACATTTAAAATAGTATTTCACTACTAACGTATGTCGACAGCATTAAGAGTATGTGACATGCTAATCGTTGTTTCTGATAAATATAGGTCTAAAAATTATTATTGGACAGCTAGCTGAGAAAAAGTCTGGAAGTGCTGGGGGGGGGAAAAAAGAAAAAAAAAAAAAGCCTATCATTCCACATCTTCCTGCTCCTGATAGGTCTTTCTTCAGCTTTCCTGTAGTTGCATAATACAAAATCCAGTTTTTCAGTCTGTACAGGTTCTCATATCACATTCACTGCCAGATTGGCACTATGTAATATGACTAACTTCTGTCACATGTTGGTTGTTACGTTGGCATGTTAGCCCTGGCAATATTCTTGGCTATAGGTCTATGAATTGAATTTAGTACAATAACACTAGTGCTTAAAGTCTAAAATGAAAAGCAGCCCAGTATCAGGAAGGTGTATTCGGTACGGTACCACACATGTAAAAATAATCTGGAGGACTGGGGGATAGTGCTCACAACAGTCACTGAGAAATTACATATGAATTAATTCTCTCACTCTTGTGACTATTTAGTTTGATTTCATGAAATTGGAGGAAACAATTGTCCCAATTCATATGGTCAAGTAGTTTAACTTGGCTGATATAGCAATTTAGTATAAGCAATTCTCATCTAGATTTAGAGAGGTGTGCATGTTTATAAATGTGTAAGGGAATTATCACTTTAACAGTACAAGGAATCTTTACATTGGCACAATTGTGCTTACGTGAAGGCTTATATCCATATAAGTACTTCAGCAAAAATACTAGATCCTTAGCCACATTAGTTACATTGTGAAAAGTAGTAAAAATTAATCTCTTGGTATTCATCCCCAATGGAAATAAAGGTCAGAATTACACTTGCATTTTGGAAAAAAGAATACAGAGTCAGCAATAAATCAGAAGCAGTAAAAGGAAAGTGATATTTTATAACCATACCCTTTCTATTTCTTCTTTTTAATGCCTTTATTATAGTTTGAATTTCTATATTGAATCATTTTAAAGGGTAGCTTACATCTGCCATAATGCAATAGAACAGTATTTTTCCTCGAAGGAGTACTTGAAATTGAACTGCTTCCTTTACACAAAAAAAACCTCACCATAAAATTTCAATAATTTTAAACATGAAAAAGAGAAAGCAGTAACAGCGATTACAGCATTTGGATCAGGGATGTTGAATATTTCATTTGAAAGGAGTGCAATCCTTATGATGCATGAATGCTATCCTTGGCAAAGCCAAAAAACTTGTCTCAGATAATGAAGTCTGCTTTTCTGTTGTTGCAAGCAACATTGTCATACAATCCATTTCGTAGCGTTACCTCTATAAACTCTGTGAAGTAGGAACTGTGTGTTTTTCACCATGCATGGCATTTTCTCTTTTCTAGAGGCGGTAATATAGAAGCATATAAAAATTGCAACAGTTTTCTTCAGATCTTTTTCTTTAAATGCCAGGTGACTGAAATGTCTCTTGATCGGCTAATAAGGAATTATGATTCCTGCAGGGGAAGAAGGCCAAAGCATTACATTTTACTAAATGGATAAGCATTTGTTACACTTAGGAAGGTCAGTCCAGTATTCAATGTCATTATTGCAGAAACACGGTGTATTTAATTTAAACAGGGAATCTTCCTGGGTCAACTCACCTGCATCCAGTGCCACAGTGAAAAGGACTAACATTTTTTAAAATGACTAATTATGTTTCGTATCTAAGCTGACATCTTAAAGAAACTTGATGTCTGGAAGCTCTGGGTCATCTGTCATTAGAAAAAATATCCTTCTTCAGGTTTCCAAGAGACAGAAAGAACAAACGTGTGTCACTGTGTTTTGGGAGAAGTGCTGTTTCAGCTGTGCATAGGTACTCACATATTCACTTCTAAACAAAGTCCACTGTGTAACCAGTGAAAAAACGAATTTAGAAAATACATGCCCTTCAATAGGGATCATATTAGATTGTTTATCATTTGGGTTACATCAAGGTGTCATTGTGCTGGGCATAATGGAAAATCATGGAGTGTATGTCTGATAAATGACACAAGAGAGTAAATATTAACTCTATTTCACAGTAAAGGAGTAGACTCATGAGTATATTATTGCAGTCCCAGAGCTGCCCACTCTTATGGCGTTAACTGCCTATCAAAATTATGCTGACTCAGACTCTGAGAGAATTAAGGTGTTAGAGACCTCACAGAACTGAGCCTTTTCCTGTTGAGTTCTTGTTGACATTGCAGTATTTGAACAAGATAAAATAACGTCGCCTCTGTTGCAAAACTCCCAGCTCCGCTGTAGAGCATGCAGACACGCGTTACCATGTTGTCATGGCAAATTGCACATGTCTTTTACCATGACTGTGTCATTATTTTCATTCCTTTTCCTCAGTAGTGGGATACAGAATTTATGCATCCTTTGGATCATTGTCAGGGTTTAAATTACCTGTAACAGCAGTGGAAAGTTAGTATATTACATCTTTTGAAAGAGGGTAGCAGCTCTTTCATACCAAATACCTTTCTAATATCCATGTTTAAAGTATACTCTGCTTTTGTTCTAAGCTGTGTTCAGTGTTCTTTCCAAAAGCCTTTCCTCATTTACTTTCTAAAACTGAAGACACTTTTCTGAATCAGCATTTTAATCTCATGTCATCTTGCAGTAGATTTTAGTTTGTAGTGAATTTGCTTTGACTGTATAGACAGGTGTTTTGAGTTTGTAGAACTGAAATACTAGGTTTTTGAGCAAATATTTTGAACAAGCAGTGCAACTTGTAACTATTAGAACTAATCCTTGGGGACTGGTGGCTCAGACGAGTATGAATGTTACATTATCTAAATAGAACTAATTGAAACATTTGCAATCTTTCTTCAGTTGTTTGCACCCTACTTCATTATTTTTTTAATAATTAAAAAAGAAGTATTTGATACTGAGCTTCACTGAGTTCAACAGTAGTTTATGGACTACTTACTCCAAGATATACTGAAAATTCTTACCATGCCCTCTTTAAGAATAGCAGAATCTTTTCTTATGGAGGACTGGCCAAACCCTGCAAACATTACTTACGTGCTGTGTGCTAGTAAAATAATGCAATCTGCTTCTATGTCTGAGGTTTGAATGAGGGCAACTGAAGACTAAACTGACTCTTCTAAAACAGGAAATCTACTTAGAAGACCTCCAAATAATCTATTTCAAAGATATTTGTCTTAATTGATTAGATTTACAGTCTCCAGAGGAAGGTTGAGTGCAAAGCCATGCATTAGTTTTTATTTCAGATCCAAATCTAAGCTGGCACAGTAGTTTTCATTCCCAATGATTTTGCAGACACTGAAGAGTATGGGGTTTTGCTTGCTTGGTAGTTTGTTTTGGTGGAGAGGCAGAGCTCTGGATAGTTCATTCAAGTTTACTGATAATAGTCTTTCTTTGCTTTACAGATTCTTTAGAAGTAGTTCAGGGACAGCGAAGTATTTGCATATCACAGACAGTATTACTGATCTAAAAGGCTCCACAGGTTAGGCTGTGTTGCACTGTGGTGCATGATTGCTTTGTAATTTTATTATGACCTGGGCGATATTTGATATTCTACTAAGGAAATACACGGGTAGAAATTGGAAATACTGGGGATAAATAAGTTAGATTGTAGCTTCAGCTTTGTTTGGCTTTTCAAACATATTTCAGGTAAAATGACTGTAGGGAAAAAAATCCTGAAAAAATGTAACATCAATTCAACAAGCCTAAAAGTAAAAGGCACAAAAAGTAGATCTAAATTAGTTAATTTAAAAACCTCTTAGAGTGTCTACCTTCTGATCCTAGGAAGGTTGCTTTGTAAGACTTTGGATTGCTGATGTGGTGTGTATTAGTAGGAGGAACAAAATTTCATGGGTTGTTATCCCAAACTATCTTTTAAATAAAATAGCTATCCCAAGTATTATAATATAATGGAAGTTAAAGAATCAGTGCATTAAAACATAGTTCCAGGTACAACAATGTAAAAGACAATGAATGGAAAGCTGTAACTGAATAGTTTTTCAGTGCAGTTGCCTAGCATACACACATCATCTCATTTCTGATTAATTCCTCTATGTCAAGTTCGGAAATCACCTTACTCCTCCTCAAAGCACGTTTCACGGCATTCTAACGTTATGTTGTAGGTGATAGAACATGTCTGTGCCATTGATAATTACTATTCCTAACAACTGGATTGAAATACATTTCATATGTAACCTCTCAGTCAGCTTTTGAGCGTAAACCACTGACAGCACAGTTAGGGCTAAAGTGAATGACTGTTAAGGGTTATTTTTAAACATAATTTTGATGGATTTGCTTGTCTGCTCATTAATCACTTTTACTCAGTGGTCAGAATGGGTCAATATAAAACAGTATGACATGTGGACATTTCTCAGAACACCAAGAATAGAGTAATAATAGTTTCCTACATGTTGTAATAGGTTGAAAATCTAAATTCTAAAAATCTAATTGACATTTTAGCTATACGCTTTAATGAAATATGACGTGGTGTGGCTATTTTTTAGTTTGGATTCCAAATATAATTTGAAGTTGATGCACAGAACCAGCAGATAAGTAAATAATTGCAGCTCTTTTGCCTCTCATAATTTACTTACAGACCTCTTATTGTATCTAACGAGCAGCACAGCGAAAAGTTCAGCCAATATTGCCATTCCAAGACATTCCAAAACTGCAAGCCAGAAACCTCAAAAATCACAAAATATTACATTATTATGATTAATTTTAAATTCTTCCACATTTCTTTCCAAGTTTTGAATCTCAGATATCGCAAGTTTTTCTAGAGCTCTGGGAACTGGATGTATCCCCTAAAGAAAGCATTAATTCTTACATACATGAGTAAATGTTCACTAGTCACTTCAGAGGTTTAATCTCACACCTATAAGCAAGCATGTTCAGAATAAGTGCCCAAATTTGCTTTTTATGTGCAATATTTTATATACTTCTGTATGTCATGGGTAGCATGCAGATTACTTTCAAAATCTGGTGTATTCACCTCCCAGCATTCTCTGAGGCATAATTGCTGTTTGAAAAAGGGTTTCTTATCTCAATATAAGATTTTCTGTGCAGAAAATACGATTCTGACCATCAGTGCTGTGGTCCAAAATAATTTGTCCTGCCTTTTGAATTAGTGTTTGTTGCCAGATAGAATGAATATATTTTCATGACCTTATTTTTATTATTCATTGCTGGGTAACCTATTGTTTTGCAGCCTAGCAATAATCCAGTCAAATCCAAGTATTAAACTGCTGCTAACAACCATTTTGTTAGATTATTGACCCCCCTCTCTCTCATCTCTGCCTGTATTAATGACTGATTTTCAAGAGATTGTTTTTTAATTCATTCTGCCACATGATGATTAGCATTGTCAAATATTTAATAGCTGCTTTCAAACTGTGAGAATAACTAATCTTGCAGATTTTTGTTATTGCTTCCAGTTCAGTGAGTTCCTGACTTGAAGGTAATTCCGTTCTTTCTGTGGAGACCATGAGAATACAATCACTTTCGGCAGGCACAACTTAAAGTAGGTGCATGCATAAAAATTATTCTGTTCTTTGGAGGATTTTTTAATATGTCTTCCCGTTCCTTTAGGTAGAGAGGGAAATTAGGTAGGCATCCATTGCAGTTGGCACTCTGTTCTGCAAGTAGAATATGTATCAATAGAATCATAGAATTGTTGAGGTTGGAAGGGACATTTAAGATCATCAAGTCCAACCATTAAGCTAACCTGAAAAAAAACACTTCTAAACCATATCCCCAAGTACCACGTCTACCCTTTTTTTAAACACCTCCAGGGATGGCGAATCCACCACCTCCCTGGGCAGCCTATTCCAATGTTGGATAACCCTTTCAGTGAAAATTTTTTTCCTAATATCCAACCTAAACCTCGCCTGGCATAACTTGAACCCATTTCCTCTCGTCCTATTACTTGTCACTCGGGAGAAGAGGTCAGCCCCCATCTCTCTACAACCTCCTTTCAGGTACTTGTAGAGAGTGATAAGGTCTCCCCTCAGCCTCCTCTTCTCCAGGCTAAACAGCCCCAGTTCCCTCAGTTGTTCCTCATAAGACTTGTCCCCCAGACCCCTCACCAGCTTCGTTGCCCTTCTCTGGACACGCTCCAGCACCTCAGTGTCTTT